>WEIT01010132.1:509960-514903 GCA_013389985.1 Dryoscopus gambensis | reverse complement strand
AAAAAAATTTTCAGCTTTTGAAACGAGGGAGGAGTGGCGAGGGCTCCCGCCACTGGCGGGCCATGTGCCGGGCCAGCAGCCATGGAGCAGCCGGACATCAGCGCTGGAGATGGGAACCACCGCCTGGAACTGTTCAGCCCCTTCAACTCCACAGCCTCGCAGCCTTTAACCCTTCCACTCCATCACCTTGCAGTTTTAACCCCTCTACTCCATCGCCTGCCAATCTTTAATCTCTCTACTCGATCACCTTGCAGTTTTAACCTCTCTGCTCCATCGCCTCACAGTGTTCAGCCCTTCCATTCCATCAGTTCGCAGTGTTCAACCCCTCTACTCCATCTCCTCTGTATCTTTAACCCCTCTACTCCATCTCCTCTCAATCTTTAACCCCTCTACTCCATCACCTGACAGTCTTAACCCCCCTAACTCCATCCTCTCTGTCTGTAACCCCTCTACTCCATCACCTGACAGTCTTAACCCCCCTAACTCCATCCTCTCTGTCTGTAACCCCTCTACTCCATCACCTCGAAGTTTTAACCTCTCTACTCCCTCCTTTCTTAGACTTTACCCCCTCTCCTCCCTGCTGGCCGCTGCCACAGTTCCCAGCCTGGCTAAAAACTGCCACACTCAAGCAACAAGCGTGAGGGACAACCCTGAAAAGTTTGGAGAAGTTGGGAGCTGGCGGTGGCTGGAGGTGCTGGCGGAGGTTGGAGATGCCTGCAGCACAGCACAGCACAGCACAGCCCACACTCCACGTCCCTGCACCCACCTAAAAATCAGTAGGGCCCCGCAGTCAGGGAGGGGAACGGGACTTGGCTTCGCTTCACGAACCCTGCCAGAACTTTCCTCTGTTTATAAACTTTACATATGAGAACTATTTCGTTTAATTGCAGCCTGAGTAAGTCTAAATATAAAATCTGTAGGCAATAGATGGAGCCGATATGGGACCGGTGTGTTTGTATTCAGAAGGGCGAGCAGAGGAAGAGTTAGTTAATGAGGTGTATTGGAAGCAGGACAACTTCTCCGATCCTGCTATTTATTTTACCAGTTCCTACCTCCGTGGCAAGACCACATAATCTCCAAGTCCCACATGAAACTTGCCTCAGAGTCTTCTGTAAATGCTCATAAATCCTCCCCGAGCTGATTGTGCTATCAATCACGTCAGAGGCCGAAAAGGAGCGGAGGAAAAACTTGGTAAAACTTGTCATCGGTCTGTGCGTGCACATGGACGCACCTCATATATTACAGGAGCCCCAGCAAAAAACGGGGGGTATCAGCAACGGCTCTTTAATACCTGAGTCTTTCTTGTTGCATTACTTTACTCCAGGCTAAATAGTTGCCGCTCGTTGGTGTATTCCCACAGCAATATGTCATTGCCAAGGAGCATCCCCCCGCGCGCACGGTCCCAGGGCCTAACACTGCTCTCATTCATGCCGGGTTCAGGTTGGGCTGACCCTGCCGGGGCTGAGACGGGCTCTCCCTGGTGCGGTGGCACTGCCCCGGCTCCAGCAGAGCCCACTCCAGCTTCCCAACTGTGTTTATTTTCCTATGGAGGAGTGAAATTGCTTTCTGTGCTCCAGGCATCTGCGCCGTTGGGTTAAGGACGGTATTGTTGCGGGGCTGAATTCCCAGGGAATTCCCTCCCTTTGGGAAAAAGAAGAAAAAAAAGGGAAAAAAAAATATTTTCCCAAAGAAAAGCTATTAGTTGAGGCCCACGTTTTGTTTTGAAACACAAGTATGGGCAGAGGTACGGGACATTTTCGCTGATCCACTTTTCCCCAGATTTGCTTTATCCTGGCTTTTCTCTAGCGATCCACATTTCTCCTAAGAAAACAGCCCTGTTGTTGAATTTCTGTGCATCTGTTCCAGCGAGACAGTTGAAGCAGGGCAGTATAAAGCAACAGATGCTTATGCTGGCACATGCCTAAATACCCAAGAAAACCCCAACTGCAGGGTGATAAATGGCACAGAGAGGCGAATGTGTATCGCCTTTTCAGGGGATTAGACAAAAGTGAACTGGAGGGATCTTCAAGCCATCATCTATTAAAAAGATTGATAACTTGTAACGTGACATGACCCCCGCGTTCATCTGTAGCTATGTCCAGCGACTGTCGGCGAGGGAAAAAAAATATATTGATTTGTACAGTATATTTAATTAAGCTTTGTAATTAGGTCAATTCGTCACGGTCTCAATTAGCCCCCCTCTTGGCGGAGGAGGCCGGCGGCGGTGCCCGGAGCCCTTGGGGGAAGCGGCGAGAGCGGGCGGCCGGGGCTGACTCTTCTCCTTTCTCTTTTGCAGTCCTGGTACCTGGGATAAAAGTCTCCGCTTCCCACCACGCACCGGACAGACCACCAGACCCCTTCCCACCTCTGTAACACGGAAGCAGCAGCAACGCAGCGCAGCGACTTCACATCGGCGGAAGGGGAGGCGAGCAGACACCGACAGCAAACTCGTACATGGAAATGGCAAACGTTATGGTTGAATGGCAAAGGCCGTAACTTTCTCTCGAGATTTGATTTTAAATTTTTTTTTTTAACTTTTTTTTTCTTTTCTTTTTTTTTTTTTTTTTTTTTTAGACAACTTTAGGACTGTTGTAATTTCTCATATGGTGCTGGAAATGGTTGGGCTTCATAACTTTTGAAGTGTTTCATTGGTAGTGTAAGCGTTAGGTGACACTGAGTAGATCTAGCCTCTGCTGCTGCTTACCAACTCGCTGTTGTAACACACTTTCCATATGGAGCCTAACTGTTTTACAGTATCCTCATCAGATTTTCCCATACAGGTGTGAGACTTCTTGAGAAATCATGAAACACACTTAAACTATAACTTTTGTAGTAGCTGAATTCTGCAATATATAACTTACCGGACAGACATAGAGCATGTTTTTTTTTTTTTTCTGTAACATATCGGGGGAAAAAAAATTGCAGGTTTCTTTTTTTTGTTGTTGTTGTTGTTGGGGTTTTTTTTTCTTTTTTTTTTTTTACAGTCGGCACTTAGAGATGTAACATGAACCATAAGAGCATT
Source organism: Dryoscopus gambensis (assembly GCA_013389985.1). NCBI lineage: Eukaryota > Metazoa > Chordata > Aves > Passeriformes > Malaconotidae > Dryoscopus > Dryoscopus gambensis. The sequence continues at coordinate 511,881 of WEIT01010132.1, read as the reverse complement.
GTCAACAATTTTTTTCCACTCGATTGCAGAGCGATTTAAAACATCAAACTACTACTATTCACTAAAAAAAAAAAAGAAAAAAAAGAAAAAAGTTTGAAATGCTGCACTTACATTTAAAAAAAAACATTTTTCAACAATTTTCAACAATTACACAAAAATTCACACAGAAATGGGGAAGTTGGTCTGTTTTGACAGAAACTGACAGGAATCAATCAAAACAATCGAATTTTGAATTGAGTAAAGTGCAATTTCATTGGATAGCTAAATATCTTTGTAAGATAGAGATTGTTGAAAATTCTATTTTTGTTTTCCAAGTCCTTCCACCCCAGGACTCTAAATTATTGGGGTAAAAAACAGCCTTGCAAGAAAAAGGGGAGCTATTTTTGCTTTTTATGTTTTTTATTGTTGAACTTGTATCCCTTTAAAACTGAAGGAAAATTTAAAAAAAAAAAAAACAAATCTAATGGTGCTTTTACCACAATATGTTAACTACATTAAATGCTAATTAATCATTTTCTGTTATCAAAGCACATAACTAAAATGAAATCATAATATCTGTTAATTTTATAAGCTAAAAGTCACTATAATGGATTATGCCAATTCTGACAAATTTTACGTGTTTCCGGCAATATAGGGTTTATCAGTTCTCAAACACCTTGGGAATAAGAGAGAACGGTCCAGAAAGTAAAACACCTTCGTGTCCCTGAACTGGTACATTTTCTGGACTGTGAAGAAATCATTACAGAAACGAACGATGCTGATCTTACAACTTATGCCAGTTCAAAGCAAGGGCACTTGCTGAAGAAGAAAAAAAAAAAAAAAGAAGTTTGGACCCCAAACGTCCTGTATCTTATGTACAAAAAATAGGAAAAAAAAAGAAAAAAAAAAGAGTGCAAGTGATTTTTTCTATCAGACAGCGGAGCACCCCTTTGCTTCACATGCAACTTTAAGAAGGTTTCCTATACTATACATATATATACGTTCTGGTTGGCGAGTCCAGCTAATCAGAGAAAGTCTCTGCATGTTCTAGTGTTAGTAACTAATTTTTATATAGTTAATGTAGGGTAAAGTAGAGTGCATTAAGACACAATATTGTAATCCCTATTCCAGGCACTTGCCTTTAAACTATGTTTGTTCGACCCTTCAGAAGGGTTTCTACTACTGTCCTATACAATCAAGTAACTGAAATTCTTGGGAAGACACTTTGCTCCTCATCTTTTCCCTGAAACGATGTTTTGTTTTGTTTTCTTAATTTGCACGAAACAAAAAAAAAAAAAAATTCCATATCAATGTGCCTTGCCCTGGATAGCGATTATTTGTGGAATTGTTGCACATGTTCCTATATTGAAAGGGGTTTTTCCCTAGTCAAGCATTTGGAGACACTTTTTGTAAATGTGACTTTTATGTCAGCCATTGTCAGTTCCAACATCTAGAATTAAATAGGATGTTAGTTGTTCCGCAGATAGGAGTAGTGTTTATTGTCCTGTATGGTCAGTGGCAGTGCTATTCTGAGATCTGTAGATGCTAGATTATCAGTATTTTTGGATGTTGCTGCATTTTACCTTTTATTTGGAGTCTTCCTTTTTTTGTTTTGTTTTCTCCCAGATATATGAAAATATGCAATACCTGCTTATATCATGTAGAAAAGCTTAGCAATTATTAATTTTTCTTTTAATTTTTTTTTTATTTGACCAAAGTTGGTGCTGCACTTGACGCAGTGTGTTTTAGGTGTTTGTCTTTGTACTTTTGTGATTTTTGAATGCACATGCAGGAAGGGCTCTTCTTAGAGAAGCAGTCAAACTGTGAAGCACTAAGCTGAACCCTGCTTCAAGCAATTTTTGTTTTACAACTGTTCCTTTCACAAGCAAGCCTTAAAAAAAAAAAAAACTTCCTTTTTCTTCAGATCCCACACCCATTTTTA
>WEIT01010132.1:469960-504960 GCA_013389985.1 Dryoscopus gambensis | reverse complement strand
AAAGCTGCCCCTCTCTGCAAGGCTCTGGGTGCAGAAATAGGCAAAAATCAGGCTTTTCTACAAATGTTAAAGTTTCCTTCAAAGTTTTTCACTCTCCAGCCCCTTTTGCTTAAAAGATATGTCCAGAATTTAGTATTTGCAGAAAGGGGTTTTTGCATTTAAGCAATTCTGGTTGTTTTCTACTTAAAAGCAGACAGTGAGGACGATGGAGGGTGAGGGCTGGTGCAGCTCTGCCACTGCCCTCAGGGACAGGAGACGGGGACTACTGTGACCCCCAGCCCTTCCCTGGGCAGCACCAGCTGCAGCACCAGCTCTTCCATTTTATCTGGGGGGAAATGAGTGTTTTCTAACAAATAGCTGCCTGACACTCATAAACCGCTGGTATTTCCTTTCTCACACCTCCACAGAGTTTTGGTTTTGGCTAAAGGGCCAGGGCGGGAGGGTCGGGCTGAGCACAGCTCTAATGTCACTGCCACCGGGGGACCCTGTCTGTGCCCCTTGCTGTGTCCTGGCCGCTGCCTCCGACGTGGGCAATGCTGGCACCGATGCACAGTGTGGCAGCTGAGGACAGGTTGGAGCCTGTTCAATTTGGCTTTTTCTCCTCATAAAGGAGACCAGACAGTGAGGAAAAGCCAAATCTGTCCTCAAAGAAAACACAGTACCCCAGGCAGGGGCTTGCCAACAGTGTTGGCCCCTTTCACCCCCACAAGCTCCGGGAGGAAGGAGGGAGAAAGAGAGGGGGTGAGGGTGCTGAGCCTGTGCTCGCTGTCCCAGTTGGGCAAGAAACAGCCCAAATGGTGGTGGTGGTGCCCCGTTGGCTTGGAAGCGAGCCCAGGTGTGGGCCAGCCTGTCCCACCGGGCTGCCAGAGCTGGATGCTTCCTCCAAGCACTGGCTGTGAGCACGGGGGATACCGGGATGGGAGGGAGGGACAGGGACCCACCCATGTACATCCCTGCACGAATACACACGGAAAAATTAAAGCCTGCTTTAAAAAGTGCAGTGACAGTACAAAGGGAGATGTCGCCCATCGGCTCCAACTGCTCCTCACCGCTGCCCATTCCCCACTCTTGTCCATCCCTCCCTAAAAAGTCATTCACTGTTATTTATTTATACCCTTCATTACTGAGGGTGTTGGCTGAGGCTGCCCTGGGTTTGGTGGAGGAAGCAGGACGGGTGCAAGATGTGACCCTGTCCCACACGGGTGATGGCCGTGCTGGGAGCGGAGGAGCGAGCACCAGCCAGGGCTCAGGCACCACCTCCTGCTTTCTCCCTCCTTTCCTTGCACGTTTTCTTTCCCTCCCAGCTTTCCAGCTTTCTCTTTCTTGCTGTGGGAGAAAAGGTCTCCATCAGCATCTAAGGAAATAAATCCCATTTATTATTTATCGCTATCAAAATGTGTCAGCCTGGCTCGGGACGCAGGAGGAATACGCAATAGCCCCTCACAGGAATCAAAAACTTTGTGTGGAAAAAGCACAGGGGTGGCGTTTAGGCAGGGAAATGCAGGTGCTTCGCCCTGCTCAGAGGGAGATCTGGCTACTTAACCTCTCCTTTAAATGCAAGCGTTCCTGTTGATGCAACTGGAACAGGACTCACCCAGGCGATGGGTCCGTCCGACATCTGCTGAAGACCAGCCAAGACTGGAAATATTTATTGGTTCAGTGCCTTCAGCAACGCTGTATTAATTGCAGCTGATGTTTTGATGGGCAGTTAGCACACAGGTATTGATGAAAATGGCACCACTTCATCTCAAAATTAACTGCTTGGCCATTCAGCAACAGGAGCTGATAAATTCTGGCAATAAATTTGCCATGGAGATTTATGCCACTGTAATTCAGGCCCACAGGCACACTGATGGGGACAGGGACCACGGTCAACACCCTTCATGCCCTATCTATACATAGCTCCAGGGGGATTTTCAAATCCTCTCCGAAATTTGGGTCCAGGAGTTTTGTAACCTCTCAGGTCAGTTTTGATGCTCCTTTAAAATCAGTGATGCTCAGGGGGTCAAGGCACCCTCCATGCCACAGGCAGCTGGAGGCATGGCCAAGTCTGCAGCAGCACGTGGGATGCTCTGAGCCACCTCCTCTTCCTCTGGACCGATGGAAACAGAGCCAAGCTCTTTTTCCCATTGGTGTTATTTTTATGGAGGCCACTGGCAAGGAGAGGAGCCACCTGATAAACTGTGCAGGTCATCCCACTTTCCCAAAAACCTTTTGAGATACAGAGTCAGGCTGCTGGTGCTGCAAACTGGAAATACATCATTTCCCTATTAATAGTAATATTAGTAGCAGTATTGATATTATTATAATTATCATCATCATCCTCTCGCTTGCCAGTGCTGCACTCAGCATGTGCTTATTTGTTTATTTATTTATCTATTTTTGTCCCACTCTACCCTCCCACGAGGCAAAGCAAAGGGTTGCTGCAGCTCAGCGCAGCCCCAAAGCCACCTCTTTTTCCAGGGTACCTTATTTTTTTGCAGGATTTGCTCCAGGAGGAGCACAGCGTGTGGGCAGGGACCGCAGCCCACCCCGTGCCACCAAAATATTCATCTGAGCAGGATGAACAGCAGCTCCCTGCCTTGGGCGGCGAAGAAATTGGAAAATATTCCTGTAAATGCGATTCATAGGCCACAGCACCTGCCTGCACGCTGCATTATCCAAACCCATTAGGGTGAGGGAGAGGCAGCCAACCATTTTGGGATACGGGGTTTAATTTCCCCCCGCCCCGCCATTGTTCCTTATTTCCCCACAGGAATTTCGTGTCACGACGCCTTTTTTTCCCCTTCCAACGCTCTTCCAAAAATCTTCATGTTGTTATTGGGTGGAAGAGGCCCAACTTTTAAAGAAACTTCAGCTGGATGTTGCATGTATAAATAAATGTGACAAATTTAATAGGGTAGGATAGGTATTTGAATTATTGATTGTTAAATATTTAAGCTGCAAGTCCCCATCCATCAGCGTGTGTGAGAAGGCTGGGGGCAGATTTATGATGCTGGAGTTTTCCTGGTTAGCTGGCACTTGGCATTTCTATTAATTATAGCCCACACATTCGAGTTTTTTTCAGGATTTGTTAGAAGTATTTATAAAAGATGTCCCTATTATGCCATTTAAATATTGTTTGTGCAACTGGAATGTGTTTTCTATTGTGGATTAATACCCTGTTTGATTTAGGGGAAAATTAAATTAGAAGGTGTAAGTCTCGGGAGACAAATGCTTTATTTGAGAAGGGTTTCCACCACTGGAAATCACGAAGTTTTTGTTTTAGATATAAATATTTTGCTCCGGGTGTTTCCCGGGGTCTGCAGGTGGCTGGAAAGGCTTTAAAGTGCCCTTGGTGACAGGGAGTGGGAGAGGAGGCACGTGGTGGGGAGGGGGCAGGATGGAATATGTCCTATTTATTAATTTTGAGGGATTTAAGGCCTCCCCCTCTAACTATTTCCCCGGGAAGGATGCGAGCCCTGGGGCAGGAAGGGTCTGTGTGAGGGAGGAAACCGCCCAGGGCCATCAGGTCAATAACTGCGCCTCCGAAAAAAATCCCTCCTGAAGTCTGGAGCTGTGTGATGGATTGTAATTGCTCAAGAAGAGCCATTACGGCCCGTTAGGTCAATACTCTGCATTTCCAAAGTGCTTTAATTAATACATGTTTACATCAGGTACAGTAGGGACTTCTCTGAGCCGTGGTATTAGGCCAAGAAAGGCTTCAAACTTTCATAATTTGGGGGGTGGGGGGGGGGCCTGAGTTTAATCTCTTAGTGCTTTATTGCACCTTATAAAAACACATCTTGGTGTCACGAGCAGCAAGAAAATCTTCATCCAGCAAGAGCAACACACTCCCTCTCACTGCGGCAGGGGCAAGGGGTCCCGGAGGGCACGGGGAGCCCCTGAGGCTTCACCAACTCGCTCACCACAACCTCCTCATCCTTCCACTCCTGGTTGTTCTTTTGGAGTCACAAAAACTTACCAGCAAGACAAATTACTGCTGCTCCAGGGCAAGGAGGGATGCTGCCAGTGGGGAAGGCATCCATGCATTCCAGATTATTTTGGAGAGGGTGAGCCACACCCTCCAAAGCATTTTTAAATCATGACTTCTGTTTTCAAGCCACAAGTCACCTGTCCTGCTCGTGGGACCTCAGGGCTCAGCCACCTCCCTCTGTTACCCACTTTCCTCCTGGGTGCTGCTGCGATCCTGAACATGCAATTAAATACATGAAGGATATTAATTAAATTAGAATATAATTAAATATAAAATAATTAAATATAAGTAGGACGTGGACTTGCTGGAGTGAATCCAAAAGATGCTCCGAGGGCAGGAGTTCGTCTGCTGTGAAGACAGTCTGGGAGAGCTGGGGGTGTTCACCTGGAGAAGAGAAGGCTCCAGGAAGACCTCAGAGCCCCTTCCAGTGACCAAACAGGCTCCAAGAGAGCTGGAGAGGGATTTGGGACAAGGGATGGAGGGACAGGACACAGGGAATGACTTCCTACTGCCAGGGGGCAGGGATAGATGGGATATTGGGAAGGAATTCTTGGCTGTGAGGGTGGGGAGGCCCTGGCACAGGGTGCCCAGAGAAGTTGTGGCTTCCCCTAGACCCCTGCAAGCGTCCAAGGCCAGGTGGAAACAACCTGGGATAGTGGAAGGTGTCCCTGCCCATGGCATGGGATGGGACTGGATGAGCTTTCAGATCCCTTCCAACCCAAGCCATTCTGGGATTCTCCAGCTGCTCAGGGCTTGGTCTCATGTTGGGGTCATCAGGACATCGCTCACGGGACCCTGATTTACCTGCTGGAGTAATTCCAGGTCTGTGCTTTGATGTGGGAACAAAAGGTGCTCCATCTCTCCTGACTGTGCGGGGCTGGGAGCTGCCTGGCCCAGAGCAGCCAGTGACCAGCAGGTAAACTCTAAAAATACAAACTCTACGAGCCTATTGATTTTTTCATTTTATTTTTTTTCCCCCTGCAACCACAAATTAGAACCGGCACTGCTAAAAATCACTGGCCTATCCACAAATTTTAATTAAAACCTAAATAAATCATTTTGGGTGCTGCACTTGCATACAAACAATGCGGGAGATGGCACACGTACAGCGGCCTGTCAGCGGCCGCTGACTAATGAGTCGCTGTGAAAATACAACCCGAAGGGCCGGAATTGAAAGCAGATTCCTCGGCTAACGAAGGGCACATGCGACCTCGCCGTGGCCATCGTGGCAGAAGGCACCAAAACCAGCTCTGGGGGTTGGAGGGAGGGAAGGAAAATTTTCGTGAAGGCTGCAGGCCGAGGTTTATTAAATAAAGCGCGGCGGGGAAACGCGATAGCGCAGCTGCAGCCTTTTCGCCCGGCGATGGAGTCATGTTTTCCCCTGTCCTTGCAGCAAACAATAACCATATGCTGGATTTGTTACCAAATGTTTATTTTATTCCTTCATTAGTACACAACGAGGACTTGGAAAAAAGAGGTTTCGTTGCTCCAAGCGCTCGGGAAGAGCTTTTAACCAGGCCCCAGCTGTGCCGTGTGGAACTCGTGGCGCTGCCCGACGCTGCTTGCAGCGGGTGCCGCTCGAGGTTGGGCTTTGCCATGTGTCACCACGTGTCCCTGTTGTACCCCTGGGTCCAGGGGTCCCACCCCTGGAGCAGAGGAGGCGAGATGGATCTGTGAATCACACAGTTCCTCCCACCGTGGGGCATGGCGCTGTCAGGACAGCAGCCAAGTGAGACCCAAAAAAAAACCCTCTTCAGCTCTTCTGTCTCTCAAACAAACTCTTCTCCCGTGTTTTAGAAGCTCTCCCTGTCTGATTTGACAGGGAACACTGGGGCCAGAGGTTTTGGCTCAGCATGAGAGAATTCCTGGCCGTGCACTGGAGCAGAGGCCTTGGTATGTGCTGGTGAAGCCACGAGCTGCTGATGGCCAGCACAGATGGGAATCCCAAGATCCTGGTCAGCTGTGGCTCACAAAAAGCCTTGCAAATGAAAGCCACTTTTATGACGGAGCTGTTCTCTTTCTAAAAGCAGCAGCCTTGGCCCAGCTCTGCTCAGGGCACTCAGACTCACCTGCAGCCACTCCTCCAAGGAGGAGCCCACGGGACACCACTGGTGCCTTCATGGACCCCATCCTGCCTGCATGGACCACCCTCTTCATGTACAGACCACCATGGGAAGGTGTCCTCCCAAGGCCAGCATTCCCATTTCCAACCAGCAAATTTCCACAAGTGCTCTGAGTTTGGCAAAACCCCGTTTTCTTGGGGAACATCTCCACCAAACAGTTAAAGCAGACCTAAGTTTCAAACTTTGGGGTTTTCCCTGCCAAGGGACTGAAAGTCTCCAGCCAAGAGCTGCATCTCCCACACAGGCATTGAGCTTGGAGCCACAGTTCCTAAAAATCACTCAGCAGGACAGCACTCCCTGCAGCCCTGCAGCAAAGCATTTCCAGCAAAGACCAAGGACTTGTCCTGCTCCCAAAATACCCAAAATGATGCTATTTCCACCAAGAATGATGCTGTTACCACCAAGAATGACGCTGTCTCCACCAAGAATGATGCTATTTCCACAGGAATGATGCTATTTCCACCAAGAACAATGCTATTTCCACCCAAGAAGGATGCTATTTCTTTGGGGGAATGATGGTAACTCACTCCAAAGCATCCCAAGCAAGGAAATTCCTGGAAAAGGGAGCTGGGCCACCTCACTTGACTTTGCTTTTGGAGGGTTTTACCCCCTCTTAAAGCAGCCTTGTGAAAAGAAAGAAAAATACGGTATGCATGTGTTGCTCCTGCAATTCAAAACCTGATCTTGACTGAGGGAAAACAGACACAAAAAAAAAAAAAAGAAGAAGAAAAAAAGTCAAACCTCTCCCAACTGCAGAACACGCTCATGGGAACAAGATGTGGCGTGCACGAGGCTGTCCCAGGGAGAAAGTTTGCTAAAAATAACGTATGCACATTATGTACATAAAATGTCATGAAATACCAGCACAGAAGGCCGTGTGCTGGTTCAGGCTGCTGCAATTACAGCTGAAATGGGCCAGACGAAGGACATGCAGCACTGGGAGTGGCTGCAGCAGTACCAGGAGTGGGGCCAGCCTCTCTCTCCAGCTGTGGCTTGGGGACCACATCTGGGAGAGCCAAAACAGAGTGGGATGGGGCTTGTTGTGCTGGTTTTCTGGCTAGGGAGGGTCAGGGATAGCCCCTGGGCTGCTCCGAAGCCCTGTACCTGTGGAGGGTCTGCTCCTTGATTCTCCTAAATCAGAGCCAACTCCATTTTGCTTAAATATTTAACAATATTTAATATTAAGTGAAGAGGCAGAGGTGGTGACCTGGAGTCAGGCTGGGCTCGCCGCAGGGGCAACAGCAGCACATCCTGATGGTTCTTACATGAGGACAAGTTGCAGAACAAAATCCATATTCCTGAATACACAGAAGTGTGTAGCCTGAGGGAACACTCCCACCTCTCCCACAGCTGGGGGTCCCGGAGCACCACTGTGTTTCCGCTGACAGGAGTCATTCTCTTACAAAAAGGGAAGAGAACAGAGGAGATGAATTAAATAAAAGACGAATATTCCTTTAAAATTGACAGCTAAGAAGAGCTCACCCATTTGGCACTCAGTGGAAATGACCCAACACCATTTCTACCGGCACAGAGGCCTCCAGCAGGACAGCCAGGGGAGGGAATGCCATTGCCCCCACCGTCCTCTCCCAAAACACAGGGATGATGGATTCACTGCAGCTGAGCTGTGCGTCCCCCCGACACCCCTGCAGCCCGGCCCCGCAGCCTCGGTGGGTATTAAAATGAGTTATGTAGGTCACCGTGTGAAAACAAACAGTGTGTGGATGCATGCAAATAACAGAGCAGAACTCCCAGAAAATTTATATTGCAGCCAGAGGACTAAGGAGGGAGCGTGGAAAATGTCAGCCACGCTATAATGCCACCCCGAGGGGCTCCAGGGGGTCTGGCAGCCCTCGTTAGTGCCTCGGGGAGCCTTGGGATCCTCCCACCCACGAGCTGAATGAGTTACTGGGATTGTTCCTCTGGCACAGTAACTGGTAGGGATCTGCTTCACCCGGGATGAGGGATGATCTGGGTAAAAAATCACCTTTTTTCTCAGATTTGCTGTCAAAGCAGAGGTGTGGCTTACAGCCACAGCCCAGGGGAACTTGCACAGCTGGAAATCACAAAATCATGGAATGGTTTGGGGTGGAAGGGACCTTAAAGCTCATCCAGTGCCACCCCTGCCATGGGCAGGGACACCTCCCACTATCCCAGGCTGCTCCAAGCCCCGTCCAACCCGGCCTTGGACACTTCCAGGGATCAGCTTCTCTGGGCACCCTGTGCCAGAGCCTCCCCACCCTCACAGGGAAGAATTTCCAATACAATGTCCAGTGTTCCTGGAGAGGATGAGCATTTCCCAATGAGGCTTTGGATGTGGGGCAGGAAAGCCGGCGAGGTCTCCCATTCCCTGTGATTCAGAGAGGAGAGGAAAAGGCTGAAATTATCCCAGGAGGCAGCACTGGGATGCTCCGGTGGCAGAGCTTGTGCCGTGGGATGAGAGCTGGGGGGATATTTGTACCCAGTGCCTTTGGAAATGCTCGGATGGGGCAGGCAGAGGGGTGATGGGAGTGCCAAGTCCTGCAGCCTGATGCTATTTGGGAAGCTGCAGCAACCGGGAGTTCCCGTGGGAAAGGGCATTTCTCATCATTTCAGCTGTAGAAGCAAGGCTTGAAAATGCACGCTCTGGAGCCAGGAGACAAGGAAAATCAGATAAAATGGACTTCTGAACAGGATTTTGAGGTGAGACTCATGACTTTTTAATGGACTGGACTGATTTAACTCCCTTTGTGTCGCTGCTGGCTGGTGCAGCTCCAGCTTCTTGCTGTCCAGCCAAGCCAAGGATCCTTTCCTGCTGCCACAGGGTGCTCTCCCAGCCAGACTCCCACATTTCAGCCACAGGAAAGGGTACAGGATTCATCTGGACAGGCAAAACCCTACAGAGTTCAAGCCAAGAATACATTTGGACTCCCGAGGTCAGCAGTACAACATCACGCTGTTACCCCAACTCAGATATTCCATTCCCTTCCTACGTCCTCATCAGGAGACAGACCAGGCACTGACTGATCTGGGGGATCTCTCCTTGGGTCCGAAAGGACTTTACAGGCAGCCACAGCACTGCACTGGAAGAGGACTGAGGGACATGAGCAACCTGGAGGATCATCCAGCTCCAAAATCAAAGCAGGAGTGACGGCAGGTGAGGGTGTGAACAGAACTCGTGGGAGAAGCAGTCTGAGTGACCCCCGTGCACTCTCCTTCAAAAACACCACTCTGGGAAAACACTTGGCTGAGGAAGCCAGAGGTTTTGGGTGCTGGAGGCACTTGGAATTTACCTTCTCAGGTGCACAAAATGATGGGTATCTCCGACCCACTGCACGCACCCGGCTTTGCTCGCTGCCGTCGGCACAAGAGCTTTAAAGGAGAGCCTCGTCTTTGTTCACCTACGAGTAAGTAATTGGTCAAATTTAATTCAAAGAGAGATCAATTAGAACAGGTTGTGATAGACAGTTGGGTCACCAGCAGCTCCTATAAATCGCGGGTAGAATTTCCTCCTTCGCCATCTACCAGTTTGATGTAGGAAATGGCTCATTTGCAAGCTAAAGGTTTAATTAGGAGAAAAAAGAAGGTCAGCAGAGATCAGATGTGAATTGCAAAGTGCTAAAGAAGTTTACTGCAGCAACGCATTTATTGAGAGCCATGCTATAGATCTGCTCCCTCTCTGTCCAGAATGCTAATAGCCCCGCTTTGAATTCTTCCTATCAACAGAAAATTCATCGATAATATGTGGGATGGTTTAAAACTGTTTGGCACACGGGGTTTTTTTATGATAATCAAGATTCCCTTACCCATCTCGTTAACTGTGGATCCTTCTTTCCAGGTCAGGTTTCCAGAATGTGACACCCTTTGGGTCGCTGTTTCCTCTCCCATCCATCGCAATGTGAGCCTGGCGGAGGGTATTTATTGCTCCCCATCATCAAGGACACGATGTAAATTGGGCCCGAAATATCAATATGATGAAAATTCATGGTGTTTCTTCCTCACCCTGCTGTACTCTGTGTGGTTTGTATGGATGTGTAAACTTCAGAAATAAAAGAGTTCTGTGCGGGCTCTCTTAAAAGCAATGGCAGCGACAGTAATGTGATTACACGAGGTTTTGGCTCAGTGGTGACAGCGCTGAGCTGGCCCAAGGCAGCAGAGCCTAAAGTTAAGCCATGCCATTGATCTCAGCTCCTGGTCCAGGGGACAGGGGTCCAGGGAGGCTCTGCAGTGGTTTGGGCTCTGGAGGTTGGGGGAGGAACAGGCTGTTCCTCCATGTGTTGTTTTGGATGCTGGGATGAGCAGGGCAGTGACGGGCTCTGCTGCTGCTCCTGCAGAGGAGATGAGAAACATTGTCAGTATCAACAGCTTTAAGCTGGGAGAGGGTAGATTTGATTGGATATTGGGAAGGAATTGTTCCCTGTGAGGGTGTGAGGCCCTGGCACAGGGTGCCCAGAGAAGCTGTGGCTGCCCCTGGATTCCTGGAAGTGCCCAAGGCCAGGTTGGACAGAGCTTGGAGCAACCTGGGACAGTGGAAAGTGTCCCTGCCCATGGCAGGGGTGGCACTGGATGCACTTTAATGTCCCTTTCAACCCAAACCATTCTAGGATTCTGTGATTCTGTGGTCTCCGGGAGATCCACGAGTGCTCCCTCCTGCTGTCCCTGTTCCCTGTGTCCCTGGGGGCTCCCACTGGAGAGGATTGGCATCAGTGCTCTGGATGCAGCAGTGCTGTGACTGCCCTTGGCTGGGGCTTCATCGGCAGGCACAGATGCATCTTCCAGCCTGATCTGCTCTGCAGCTGAGGCTGGGAAGGACTCAAAGTCCAGAATCACCAGGGGTTCAGGCATCTGAAACTGTCATCGTGAACAGTGTGATTTGGGGCCCCATTAGATGTCACACATGATTAATGCCTCTGCACAGCGTACAGCAGGACAAACCCTGCACAGGTCCAGGGACAGGCACCAAGGTGGAGAGAAATCAAAATGGCAGCTGGGCCTGGCTGCGAGGACAAGAGCAATTTTTCCAGTCACTTCCATTTGTTCCAGTATCACTCAGTCCCCCACCCAGTTTGATGTGAGGCTGCAATTCCGCTTTCAGCAGCGCTCTGTGAGAAAGGACAGCTATAGCAGCTCCGACTGCACACTGATGTAATTAAACAGGCAACATTAATTCCCAGCACCTGAGACTCCAGTCCTGTGTGCAGGGATGATAACACTGATTTCAATCATTTCGGCAAAGCCAGCGGTAGGAACAACAGGCGGAGGACAGAGGAGGCTCCTCGCTCTTCTGGAGGATCAGAAACTCACCACAATTATCAGTCAACACTTCCAGCTGTCTGGTAAAGGCTAAAGCAAACACATCCCAGCTCTGAGGTGGGAGGCAGCAGAGCTGTAATTATTTCAAAGTTTAACTACTGCCCCCATCTCCAGACACAGAAACGAGGAAAATCCCGATGTATCCTGCTTCCACCGACAGCGTGTGGTGCTCCTCGTGCAGCAGTTCAAGTGGCTTCTAGGATGCTTCAGACTCAGGTGTGAGGTGTAGAAAGCATTAAATTAACCATTTACTATCTTCACCAGGCAAAAGCAGCACTACCTTGGACCAGCCACGTTCCCAGTAAAATACCAGCTCCTACAAGCCTCGTGAGGGGAGTGAGAGATTCCCTGGGCTTGGCTGAGCGTGTGGGGGAAATCCAGCTGTTCCGACACCCAGGTCATGTTTGGCATCATAGAGGCATCAGACAGAGGAGATGGCAGGCCTCACAGTGTCTGTGAATCACTGGCTCACATCTCTGTCTGTCCTGGTTTAAAAGTAAGGCCTCCAAAATGTGATCTAGCCAAGGGAGTCGTGTGGGGCTTTATCCCGCGGCCTCCTCCGTGACAGGAACAGCGCAGCCCCGAGTGTGGGCCACGGATATGGCTGGATTTATGGAGTATTCATTATTTTAATAGCACTCATTGACTTAGGGTCAAATATCTTTTTCCAGCATTTTTTTTTATTTAAGGAAAGAGCCCGTATGTCACAATCTCATGCCTCATCTAATTGGGTAAGTGTTTCCTTTGTCCTTGAAACCGAAAAGTAGACGGCGTATCCAGGAGCTACAGAATGAAAAAGCATCTGCCTTTGGTATTTGGCAGGCCTCAATTAAAAACCTACTGCCTGGGCTATCACTTTTTCTTTAATTCTGACCAAGGCGCTCCTGCTCGGATTCAAGCGGACGGTTCTGAAGGTCAAGCTATAGGAATGCAAAAATCCCAAATATTTTGGAATGATAATTAATGTTTTACATGCAACAGAAAAGAGGTCCGGATCCAGAAGCCCAGAGTCGTGCTGGAAGCACAGGAAGGGCTCACGTGCTCGCTCCCCTCTGAGTGTTTCCGTCAGCTCCTGCTGGAGGAGAGCTCAGGTCCACGCTCGAGACGTGGCTCCCCCCACTCCCGGCTCCACAAACCCAGAGCTCGATACGCACAAAACACTTCCATCTTTAAAAAATAATTGAAAAGGTGCACTCTGAAGTTCACTGGATCGATCCCACTGAATTTATTTAGAAGACACTTCATTGTGTCAAAGATTTAATGGCGAGGTTACGATGCCCAGCCTTCAGAATGTCAATGCGCTGCAGCGGGAGCGTTGCAGGGAATGCTAAAACCCTCGGCAGCGCACGCCCCAGCAGAACCGCCAGGCTTGCGAAATATGAAAATTATTACACCGAGTTTAGATAAGTCACAGGCTGCTGGGGGAAAAGCAGCACAGGGGCTGGAATTCCGCGTGTGTCTCATGAGTAGTGGGATGAAATTTTGCAGCCTCCCTGCGGACTCCTCAGCCGGCCCCTTACATCCCTTCGAGCCTTCGCTCCCAGGCTGCCCCTTTGGAAATGTGTGTGTCTGGACGTGAGCAGTATTTCCTGGCACACTTGATTAAATACCTCCCCTGGTTATTTATTGCACATTAAACAACATCTCTCCTGCACGTACCTTTTGGACAAAAGCTCTTTGCTCTCAAGTGCAGAGCTCAGCATGTCATAGGCCAGAGCACTGCAAAGCTCCGGCAGCACCCATCAGCATTCCCTGCTTATTAAACACCATTTCTGGAAGCTGAGAGTTACCCTGCTTTCCTACAGTTTACATTTCTTGATGCCTGTGATATGGTTTTAACACAGAAAATGTCCAAAGGTTTTCTCTCTCTCTCTCTCTCTCTCTCTCCCTGGGGAATCTCCCTGTTCGGTGCTGCAGGAACAATCCCAATCCACCGAAGGACTCCCAGGCTGTAAAGTTTCAAGTGAAGCGGGAGGGCAGGGGAAGGAATGACAAGTCCTTTCTCCTGAAATTCTCTCCCCAAATGGATTTGGCAGAGCCGGGCTCTGCTGATCTTAAAGCAAGGTTTATCATTTGTGCAGGCTGCTGCCTGAAGGGGGAAAAGATCTTTGAAGTTGCTGAATGATGGAAGGGTCTCCCCCCTCCTCCCCCTCACACACATTTTTTAAGGGTGGTGACTGGGAGATGCTCAACTGCCCTGAGTCAGGAAATTACATGACAAATTAAACAATTATGTGTTTTAGTGCTGAGCATCTATTTAAACATTTAGCATCAAACATGCTTTTAGCATGAATTCCACGGGCATTTATAACTTTCCCCACCACCTGTAATTCCACAGTGTGTTCTTTCTCCTGCATCTCAAGAGCTCCCCTGGTCCAGTATCAACACCTTGAAGAGGTTTCTTTATCATTTAACTTTATTACAGAAGGCACTACTGCCTGGACACTGTTGGAGTGACAAGGACTATTTCCTTAATTACTGTACATTGATAATAGCATTTACTCTGGCAGCTCCAGTGCTATTCAATCAAGCAAGATTCAATACAAAAAAGCTGATTTGCCAAAAAAGAGATTAGCATAAGTGCCTACAGTCACATTCTATTTTTGAAGGTAAAGCTACTGTGCCTGTGAGCTTTCTTGTGGGAACTTTATAAAGAGAGATTAATCTAGTTTATCTCCTTCAAAACATATTTGGGGAAATCGCAGAGAGTCACTGTTTAGGCTCTTTTGGCAATAATTTTCTATAAACATGTAAAAGAAAGACCTGCACAGAAAGTGCTAATCAGCAGCAAGAAGGTGTAATTTTTTTCTCTTATGTGGACATAGACATTTGTGGTGAAAAACTCAGTGTTCCCCAGTTTGCTGTTGCTGTTCTTTGTCATTTAATCAAGTGGTGACTCTGGCTGTTGCACTTTAAAATTAAATGCTATTATTTATGGTAGAACTTGTGCTGGTTAAAAGTGCAGAGCTCAGCACTGTGTACGTTTGTAAGCAGAAGGTTAAGCAGGACATTTTAAATGGTAAAGCAAAGGGCTTAATCAAGGCTGAAGAGCAAAATGCAGTGGGATAACAGATATAGTAAATAGGCATTAATCACCATACAGGCTTAATCCAGGTATTAGGCAGTCTTGGGGCTAATTTGAAGACTCACTTACATAAGAACTCGTTCTACCAACCCTTAAGTAAGTGAATAACTTTATTCTTAGGAGAAAACTTACCAGTGCTAAAGGCCCTTGCAGTATCAGGCCTGAGTTATATATTTGTAAAATGATCATCACACAATTATTTTGCCTGAAGGGGATTTCTGAGTTAGGAGGCACATGGAGGGATGGGGGGCTCAAGAAAGGAAAAACTTGAATCACCGGAGCATAAGGAGCCACTTTTCCATGTGTTTTTTTCCCCCCTTGACACTGTCTGTTACTGTGACATCAAAATCCGAGCTAAGCACTTCTTGCCAAAGATGGACCAGATAAAATCACGAAGCCAGTATCATCTCATGGGAGACAGCTCACTGTCCTAGTGCCAAATTTAGTGACTACAAATCCAGGCTTAGAACATAGTCCTTCCCTAGCCGTAATCCAGCACTTGCACACTGGATTTGTGCTTAACTACTGATGACCTAAACTTTGGGGTTTAAGAAGATAATTGCACATCCACAGGTATGGAACTCACTGTACGGAAGTTCTTTTACTGAACGCTCAGAAAGATCAAAGTTCTTCCATGTTTAAATTTACATCACAAATTCCAGATCTTTGTACAAGCAGACACTTCTCATGTACTGACACAGCAACACACGAGTCCCACGGTGGATTTTGGCATCCTGGTCAAGCTTGCTTTAGGATCCCAGAGTGGTTTGGCTTGGAAGGGACCTCAAAGCTCATCTCTTTCCACCCCCTTCCATGGGCAGGGACACCTTCCACTAGGCCAGGTTGCTCAGAGCCTGGCTTTGAACACATCCAGTGTGTTCCAGCCCTGAGGAAGAGCAGACTCAGGGTTAGCATGACACGGCCTAACCTGAGGAAAGGGGAGGAGATGGAAGTGGGGAATGCAGTAGATGTCCACGGTTTATCTGCTCAAGCAACAGCAAGATGAAGAAAAATCCACAAACCTTTAATTGTGAATGTAGGAGAGGGACAGTGATGTAACTGTTCCCAGGGAACACTATTCTTATTTTGTAGAGGGAGGTGAGCCAAGATACTTAAGCTCTAGAGAACCTTTAACACAGGAAGCTATTTATCATAACAAGCTCGGTTGATACTGCTCCCATACTGAACCAATTAGATTAGCCTATTTCGTCATACTTCATAACTTGGGATGATAGGTTTCCAAGCATGGTACAGTGCAGTAATTGAATTTTGATCAAACACACATGGCCCATAACCCAGTATGTGAAACTTTCAGAACAGTTCACAGCTTTTAAATATCCAGTCAACATGTTGCCAAAAGTACAGGATGTACTTGATGCAAGTGGGAGAGGGGGGGGAGCACGAGTCCACGCCGTAACTTGGTACAGCTGTAAAACAAACATTTTTTTGTTCCGATTCTGTTCCTACTTCAGCAAAGGAGCTGGGAGGAAGACAGTGAATGTCAAGTAAGTCGTTTTTCTCCCCAGCCCCCACGCCCCTCAGGCACACATTTCCCTTTTAACATTCTTAGATTACCACAACCTTTTAAATTCACTCTACTGTACTTACATACTGTGTTAGACACACCAGCAATTATGGTTGTTGGCATGACACATCCATTGCCTACACTTAGTTAACAAAATAACTTAAAAGTCGCATGGATCAGCATCTTAATAGGGTTATAATCAATGGGACCCTCGAACAAAAGCCCTAAAAATTACCCCCCACCTCTGCATTCCTCAGGTTTCTGCCTTTGCCAGCACAATCCATATGGTGGGCAGTCTCATCCAGTTCAAGGTGAGCACTCAGTTTTTCAGCTCTCAGCATTCTTTCACATGTTCCTGCCATATTTTCCCCACGGTAAATCCAAGGAACTTCGAAGAAGACTCTGTAAAGGAAACAGAATTCATTAATAAATACATTCCTGTGGCTTTACTGACTCGGTGGCAAAGCACCCACTGCAGAACAGGTTTGTGGCATGGGAAATGCTGTGCCAGAGCTTCTTTGGAGCAAGTCATGGCTATCCATATCAGAGCTGCTCCCTGGCCTACAAGGGAGTCTGGAGCTCTCCAGCAGTGAACCAGGACATCCCCAGCCTCTGCTTATGGTACTGACAACTTCTTCCTCAGTTTTAGAATCATGGACTCCCAGACTGGTTTGGGTTAGAAGGGACCTTAAAGCTCATCCAGTCCCACCCCTGCCACCTTCCACTGTCTCAGGTTGCCCAGACCCCCGTCCAACCTGGCCTTGGACACTTCCAGGGATCCAGGGGCAGCCACAGCTTCTCTGGGCACCCTGTGCCAGGGCCTCCCCACCCTGACAGGGAAAAATTACTTTTGTACTGTAACATAAATTTCCCCTCTTTCACTTTGAGCCCACTGCTCCTTGTCCTGTCCTAAGTTGTGAATGCTTTGACCCAAAGGCAGCTCCAGACACCTCGGTGCCCTGAGGGGGAACCACCAGGGCACCAACTGACATAAAAGCTGGGAATTCCTGCTCCATGCCCCCAGAGAGAGCAGGCTCTGAAGGTTCACCCCAGCAGCGCCTGCCTCGGAGCCATCTCACACACCTGCTCTGAGCACAGCTGTGCACAAGGAGCAGCCACAGGTTCCAAGGGGAGAAACGGTGCTTCTCACAGGGAACAAAATGCAAGGCTCATTTGGTCCTGCTGTTGGTTGGGGACAGGTATTTCCTGGCTGCAGCCACCCCCCCTGGCAGGACAGGGCACAGAGGACACGCTGGATCCCATCTCCCTCCCCGCCCCGCTGCCCACTAAGTTATGATACTGCAGAGAAAAGAAGGGGAAAAAAAAAAAAACAGAAAAAAAGAATTCGGTGCTCAACTTAATCAGACTTGGACCAAGTCTCAGCTCAAACCAAGGTTAAATAGGCCTGTTCTAAGGTAGGATTTATATAGCAATTACAGTAATGGAAACTGAGCTTTATAATTCTTATACTGCCTAAAATTCTGCTGTGTCATATGCATCTGCAGAGCCCGAGGAATGTGCTGCTCGGAGAGCACTGCAGTCCTGAAAGCAGCCATTCAAATGGATCATAGAGAGTTACTGGAGCACGTGGATGGCCGAGATTTTTATGAAGCACAAAGAGTTACAATCAGAAATCCCAGGAAAAGCAAGCAGCTCGTATCTGAGACAAGCAGAATTTTTTAAAATACTTTATTTTGTTGGGAGTGTTGGGAGGTAGATCTCCATCAGACACGGTAAAAGCAGCTTTGAGGGTGTCCTTTTTATCCTTGGGTTTCCTTCCCTTTGCTGCAGTCTTATATCCACAGTGCAAAATGCATCTCGGCCAGACAGAATCCTCGCAGCCACTTTCCAGTTTGCTCTGCTGTGCAAGGAAAAATACCAGTGTGCTAAGTCCGCGCTGTGATAAAGAACAACTTGGGAAGATTTGGGGATCTGATAGGGGGTTTGGCTCCACCTTCAGGAAGCAGGAGGCAGAGAGACAACGCGGGGTTGAGTTTCAGACGCTTCCCGCAGGAACTGGAGCCTCCAGCCGCCTCTTCCTGACATCATTCCTGCCCCCCAAAGGGTCTCTGCTCGGATTTATCACAGATTCCCTCATCTGATGCCGTGATATTTCTACGTGGGTGATGCAGCTCTGGAGTCCGCCTCCTCCTAGAGCTTGCAGAATTGGGGCAGGACGTCCAAAGGTAGCTGGTACGTGGACAAAAAGCAACAAAAAGCAGCTTTGAGGTGACAAAAAGTTGGGATGCATGGGATGGCACAGAACTGTATCAAACACCATTAGCCGTTCGCACTGTCAGTGCTGAGGTTCCCCTGCAGAATGTGATTTTCTCTCATAATTCCCAGAGATTAGAAAGGTTCTCTGGGTATCACAGATGGATTGAGAGGAAGAAAGTGGGAAGAGTCTTGATCATATTTCAGTCTAGCAAAACACTTAAGCATATGCCTAAAGTTAAGCTATTTTTTCTCCTCAGATTCAGGCAGAAGACGCAAACAGAACAATCTCTTATATTTCACTTTTTGGCAGACTCTGATGCTGAACCCAGAACAAGGTGGCTGGTTGGAGAGCATGATTTAAATGAATTTAAATGCTGCATTTTTTAAAGAAGCCACATAGTGACCACTTATAATAATGAAAATGGCAGAGTAGTTAGGGATGACACCGAGTTTGAAAGTCTGCATGATGCATTACTGAAATAATCAGCAAGAACGCAATTAGCAACAGTCCTATGAGGCAATGGAAATGCACAGTCTTGCCGCTGGAATTTCCCCAGCTGGGTGCTTGAGCACCCAACTTTATTGTATCTAACATCACTTTCAGGAGGAAGCAGGTTTGAAAAGTGCAGAGCAAGCAGCAGAGCAGAGATGGCCTAAACACCTAATGAATCTAAAAATAAAAAAACCTCAAAAACACTGAGAGGAGATGGGAGCAGACTGAATGGACAGAGCTGTGCAAGCAAATATAACTGAATATACTCCTGAGGAACAAAGGAAACAATCCTTGATGGGGTGACAACAGATGTTCTCCAAAAAAAAATTCTAAGGGAGCATTTCAAACACAAAGACCTTCCTGTGGAGCTGAGAAGTTTTACTGGCAGACGTACAGGAATACATCTTTGGAAACAGAACAAAAGCTAACATTTAAGGTGTTATCAGGTCCTGAAAGCAGCAGTGATATCTTCATGTAGTAAGTGCTGGGTGGTGGTGGACAGGGAAAGGAAGTTGCCGTAGCAGAGTTGTGATTTAAATCCCAGGAGGAATAACCAGTTTGTTCTAAAAAACCTCTATGAAAATGAGCTCGAAACACAAGTGAGGGACGCACGGGTTAACCCAGGTGAAGGAATGCAACCCAGAGTCATTTATTAGTGCAGCCAGCACACTGAAGTGCCACCAGTTTGGCACTGGGGGAGCAAAGGTGGAGTGCCCAAAGCCGAATGTTTCTCCCTCCTTCAGATCATGGTTAAGCACATTGCAGAAAATCTTAAACTGGTCATTAAAAAACCAGGGGGGCAAAACAGGACAGTTGGTAGAGTCATTTTTGAAATGACTGAGCTGCACTGGTAGTTTGGGAAGATTTAATGCCTGGCCTGGATCTGCAGCATCTCCAGTGAACAGTTTTATCTGAGTTTTTAAAGCTGGGCACCTCAAACTCTTGTTTTAAACTCTGGCCTTTACTTTTTATGGTCTTTATTTTTTACAGATACAGAATAATACTTCTCTGCCTTGTTGAAATGTTGAACGGATTCCTGACTATCTGCAAGGCCAGCAGATATCATTTTATCTGGGAACCAGGCAGGAGGACGACATAGTACATTGTCTAATTATTTTCATTGCTTTGCAACTGTTTTGGGGAAAACAACCCCGAGAGGAGATTATTCCAGTGCAATCAGAACTACAGAAAGACTGGGATGGACAACTTGATTGACAGGAGAAAGCTAAAGCAGGCAGCAACACAGAAAACCATCATTGGACAGACATTTTGATAAATATTACTGCAGCCAATTTATTATTAACACAGTGGGACAGCTTTACATCTTGCATCACACTTTTCACAGCCCTTATGGTAAACATGCCATATCTGACAATTACAAGATGAAAACAAAGACCTCACTAACTGTCTCCTGGCCCTGCAGCATTATCTGCTTGCTCAGTTAACCCTCTCTCCACTTCAGCTGCGCAGCTAAACGAGCAGATAGAAACACACCACCGTGTGCTCATACAGGCAGCAGCCCATGAAATTCCCAAAGGTTACACCAGCTGGGGCACTCATTCCTAAAAGGCTTCCCAGACACGGCAGAGGGTTGTGGCTGAGGTGGGAAGGTGTCAGGACAAGCCAGAGGATCAAGGGGAATCCCTTCTGAAGGAGAGAGAAGGAACCCGTGGCGGTGTCCTGGCAGCGGTGGCAGAGCAGGGCAGCCCAGGTGTGAGCAGCCCTGGGTCCCAAACCAGGCTCCAGCGGGGAAGGATCCCACAGCAGCTCCGAGTTCCTGGACTGGCTGATGCACATCTTCTCTTCCCACACAAACACGGCAGCTTGGACCAGCAGCTCTTCCTCTCTGCTGGCTGCTTGGCTTCTGGGCTAAGCAATCTCATGGACCTCAGAACCAATCGTGTTTTCATCTGACTCACACAAAACAGCTCCTGGAATATTTGTACAGATCATGAAGCGCAACCTGGATTGCCAAAATCACCACGTCAAGCCCTCTGCTACTTGTACACCTGGAGACACCTTTCAGAATGGAATCCGGTGTGATAAGTTGCCCAAAGCTATTTTTTTTATTGTAACACCCATGACATCTTCCTATTTTCACAGCTTCATTATCAGCTTCAGGGTTGGAAAAACAAAAAGCAGACAAGTCACAGGATGATCTTAGATTTTATTCGATTCAAACATCTATTTTCCATCCGCTTCCTGTCTGTTGTTCAAAGTGTTTCAGGGAACAAAAGTGATGTGCACAAAGAGCATTCAGTGAGAGAGAGACCAACGGGACACAGGACAAGTATCAGGCGAGGGAATGGAGCTGACAGAGTGCTCTTGTCTCTTTGAACCCACAAGGAAAATGCATGGTAGGAAGCATTCCAAAACCACATCTTTCTTGCGTGAAGGAAAGAATTAACGTTAAGCACAAAGTATTCCTTGTGGTTTATTCTCATTACGTGACGTGTCAGGTTATGCTGATTTGGGGAAAAACCAGGATTTCTTTACAAAGCTTTCGGTGCACTGGGCTTAATGTGGGTTAAAAAGAGCCTAAACCCCACAAATTGTGCTTTCATAAATCCACTTAGGAATCTCATTTTTGGTAATGCCCTTAAAAAGACAGTTTGTGGATATATTAATGACAGGTTGAAAGTTTAACCTGAAAAAAAAATAGTCCAAATTTTGGTAAAAAAAAAAGATTTCACTGAAGTTTCTATGGCGTGGGTTTCTCCCTCTGTTAGTGCCAGTTTTCATTAGAAGGTGAAGAGA
The DNA here is from genome assembly GCA_013389985.1 of Dryoscopus gambensis. Taxonomy (NCBI): domain Eukaryota; kingdom Metazoa; phylum Chordata; class Aves; order Passeriformes; family Malaconotidae; genus Dryoscopus; species Dryoscopus gambensis. The sequence continues at coordinate 483,495 of WEIT01010132.1, read as the reverse complement.
ATGCTTAAAATTGGTCAAATAGCATGAAGATTTTGTTGACATGTTTTCTGTCTCTGTGTGTACATACTTTTCCTGAAAGGAACATCCAGTGAAATCCTGGTTGTCCAAAAGATTTTAGTCAAACAGCTTGGAAAGACACTGAATTTATTTCACTGAAATAGAACTGATCCAAAATAACAGCTTTCTGAGGGCTTTAGTAGTACAAAGAATTCACTCTTTCAACACTCTGTAGCTGTAAAACACATACCAATTTATTTTCTGGAAAAAAAAGGTATTTATTTCACTATGGATGGTTGCAAGAGAGGAAAGGAAAAAAAATCAAAATAAGCAGAACAATTATTTCTTTTTCTAACCTCAGGGCACCCTAACATCCACCCTCCTTTTTTGTGATGTGCCATCTACAGTTCTACTTTTTATGCATCCATATTTCTACTGTTGATCAGCAGTGACCAAATTTTGCAGCTTGACCAAAATGTACAGAAATAATTATTTCAACTAACACCATTTCACAGGCTACACCAGCCTAAGATTTAGGCCTCTTTGGATTTTAACAGGATGGAAAAAAAGGCAGTTTGCGTGGTTTGGGATATTTAAGTTAATTTCTAAACTGCCACTGGGACGGACCCCAAGTGTAACCCTGGCCCATCCTGGCTAAAACTCTTATCGATTTCAATGGAATAAATATCAGCATATTTATTATGAACAACTCTCCCTGCAGCTCTCTGTAACACTTAAATGACACAGACACAGCGTCAGTGCAAACTGCAACATCTGCACGTTTCACACATGATACAACTCAGCAACAAACCGTGTGCTCCCAGAAACAGAGCAGTCCCAAAGTTCCCCCTTTGAGGTAAACTTGTTCACTTGAGGAACTTGCACATTTTATCCTCCTTGCTCACCGTGCATTTAATATTCCGTTCTGACGAGGGGTAATCACTAAGTCCTCAGCAGTTCCAGTGGACAGCTGGATCCAGCTGTAAAAACAAGCTGCACCTGTGGGTCTGTGCCACTCCCTGCCAGAGTCAGGGATAGGTCTGCATTTTCCTGAAGGTTGCATTGGTAATGGTGAGCCGGGTCAGCCTGGCCCCGTAATAATCGATGATGTAACTGGAGCCATCGGAAGGGCCAACGATCTGCAACCGAAAAAAGAACCAAGACTTTTCAATATGAAGTGAAATATATACTTTGCGCTAATGTCTCAATTACTGCTAATTTTCCCATCATAAAATTAGTCATGCTTAATTAGTCAAACGGAAACTAGATTTATTTTGAAGTTATGCTGCAGTTTAACTGTTTTAGCGAGCGCTGTCTCAGAAGGAACATTTCCCCTGGGCTTCTAATCAACCAAATTACACAGCCAGGCACTGGGACTCGGCTAATCCGATGAGGATTTGAGGCACAAAACCAGCCTAACAAATCAGTGGGCTCCAAACCACTTTTCCCGAACAAAGGAGGGCCGGCAGCAGAGAATTAGGCTGATGACAAGTGTCTTTGAAATACTGAACAGGTAAGGAATGAAGAGAAGGAGGAAAGATCACGGAGTTTTTGTTCTGGGAGTGCTAAATTGATGTGGAGTCACCAGGGAGATCAACAAGGAGAGATGAAAGATACTCTCAACTGGATCTGTAAGTGCTCCGAGGCGAGATCACTGCAATGGCTGAGATAGGAATTTGAGAATGCACACAAAAGACATACACAAAGTGCACACTGTTAAAATATTTTCCTACAAACCCATAGAAACAACTCCCACATCCACAATGGATTTTGAGTTCATCGTAGCCGATTTGCAATTCATGCTATATGGCTGCGCTGTTGAGTAAAACAATTTGGCAATTTCATGATGTCACAAGATGTCACTCCAGCTGGGGATTTAACCCTCATGAATCCCTCAGTCACAGCTCTCAGGTGATGTGGGAGTTGAATTTGCAGGAGAGGTGGAAAATGGAAGTGGCAATGTCTTCTTTCATCAGCATAAAGCACATGCAAACACACAACTTGAGGATTCTGGGAACAGAAGGACATCTCATGCTGCGTCCAACGCTCTGCCTCCCATAAAGAGGTTCTGACCACGTGAATTTATGGTACTGCAGCTTCCAAGCTATTCGTTGTAAGTATTTATAGATGGCTAATCTGAATTTTAAGTCCAACAGCAAATATATTGATATTTTGTGTCTGTATTCTACAACATCAATCTACAAACAGAGCCAAAATAAATGCCTTGGTTTTTCAATTCCCAATAGTTACTCAGGCCAATATGCTAACCAAGTATTAGTAATCAAAAAAAGCGCTTTAAAAACCACAGATTTGTATGTTGTTTTGAAAGCCCTGACTTACCTGCATTGAAATAAGTATGAAATCAATTAGGCTCCCAATTCCACAAAACCCTACAGTGCAGAACTTTAACAAACCTAAAAAAGAAAAGTAAAATTTAATGTAGCTTTAAGAAATCACCAGGATTTAATCACTGGTGGCAATCACATCCAAACTCTCTCCTCATCCCACAAAATGTGTGTGTTTATATACATACATCTATCTAGAAACAGACCTAAAGTTAAATGTCTTTAATAATTAGGGGAAAAAGCAAACCATATATTTGTATTTCTACACCCTGAACGCCCTTTAAAGCTTTTAAATATTAACAATTGATTTTTTTTAATGTATAAATATTCTTACACAAGGAAAGGCAGAAGCTGATAATCAGGTTACTGAAATATTCTTTTCACTCAGGCACAGACAGAAAAATCCCAACTTGAGCAGCAAAATTTGCTTATGAATAGAAGGAGACTTTCTACCACCTCATGAGTTGCAGCACATACTGATTTGATTTTCAGAACATGCAACTTTAGAAAACAATCCTTTGTATAATTTTTATATTTTCGCTGAAATATGAATTTATTTTGAATGTATATAAAAATATATAAACACTTCTTTTTAACTGGTATTCAAAAATGTTGGTTTTTATACAAATAAATGAAAGATTAATAGAAAATCTATGGGAATAGCAACTGACAGATGAATGTTTTATTGGAAGTTGTCCTGCAAGGCAGACTTCATTTGGAAAACGCCTTCAGAAAAAAGAGGTTGCCTTCAAATTTATTTTTTTTCTAATATCAAAAGCTTCTTGTACAATGAATGTAATCCAGTGAGAACTATATACATTGTGAGTACTATTTCAGGCAAACATCTTGGTTAATTCCCTCTCTCCAACGCAGCAACGTGTCCCACAAACCACCTCCTCTCCCCCAGGCCTGTTTATGGGGCTGCATTTGGGGCAGAGGAGAGGAATAACTGCGTGCGCACTGCAGGAAGAGCATCCCACCGTCTGGATTAGTCTCTCATGAAAGAAAAATCCATATGCACCCTTCCCTGCTAGGCCCTGGCACAGGCTGCCCAGAGAAGCTGTGGCTGCCCCTGGATCCCTGGCAGTGCCCAAGGCCAGGCTGGATGGAGCTCTGCATAACCTGATGTGAAGGTATCCCTGCCCGTGGATCATGCCAGCTGGGATTTTGGGAACCCAGCGGATTTCTTACCACTGCTGCAGCTCGACTTTACTTAAGGAATTGGATGGAAGAGAACTGTTTCTGAACCTGGCACTTATTTCTGGAGTGCAGGGTAAAGTTGGGGTTTTTCTTCCTCCTCACTTCCCTCCCCACAAGCAGATCACACTGAGAAAATAAACTGCTCTAAAGCACGGAGGGAAAAAATAAGTGTTGTTCTGCGGTAATAACTCATGGTTTAGTTCACAGTGTGTGGGAGAGGAAGAGGTTGCCTTCCTGATTTCTTCATACTCAATAGCTTGTTTGTATTTGTGTGCTCTTTAAACAAAACAGAAGGAAAAAAATAAACCAAAGAGCATTTACAGTCTTCATCACACTTGCAAAAAAGATTTCAGTGCTGTTAACCTTTCTTAACCACTCTTTGCCAAGGCACAGATGACAAATCCCTAATCAGCCACTGTAAAGGAATTCAGTGTGTTGATTTTTATTCTTTTCTACTCTTACCTATTTGCTTTTGCCTTCTTTACCGTTCAACAGATTGAAAACTTGGCTTTGGGAGAGTTTAATTTTAAATATTAACTTTGGCTACTGGCTACAGAATAATCCAATAGGGTTAAAGCATCAGCCATAAAGGACTTCTATAAAAGAATTAAGGATTTATGAATCTATATTACCACAATATATTAAAAAATAATTACTGCAAATTATTATTCCAAATCCAGTGGCACAACTAAATAATGCATCTTATTGACTGTTTTCAAAAATGTATCTTTTCATGAAACAGATGGACAAAGTAAATGCTCATTATAGAATCTCAGGGATAAAAGACATGGATGTTAATCAAGATTATAGAAAAGGACAGATAATGTCATTAAAAAGAGGTGGCATTTAATGGGCAGAAACTCAAAATTTCTGGCTGAAGTGACAGCAACACATACATCTTTTTTCACATCATTGCTCCATCCTATCTATACTTAAATTCACTCCCTTTGTCCAGCTCAGAAACAAGGCCAGTGAAGGCAGTTCTAACATACTAAGGTACTTCCATTACTTAAAAGGCAGTGGCACCATCATCCTGGGAATCAGATCCAAAAAACACCCACCAGAGAGAGGTCTTCTTAGAACTCCCAGCTTCTGCAGAATTGTTATTAACACCGTGAGTTATCTTGAAGGTGTGCATTTGCCAGAATAATTTCCATCTCCCAAAACACCAGGTTCACTGTAAAATTTGTCCACTTTTTTTTTTTTTGTGGTAAAGTCAAGCCTCATTTAAGGCTGGCACGTGAGGCAAAGTCACTTCTGCTCCAGTGCCTCATGAAGAATGCTGTGGTAAACATCAGTGCAAAGCAAAACTCTGAGTAGCAATAACCACGTGTGCTTATTAGGATTTTATCTGCTGGACAACTGTATCTCCATTTGTCACCACTCCAACAGAGGAGCAGGCTGAGGATAATGCAGCATTTTATCTCACTTGACCATGAAGTAAGGATTCTAGTTGTAAATATTAAAACTGTGGCTGTCAGCCTTCATTACTCAAAACAGGAGTATACACATACAACTCAGTCATAACAATAAGCTTTACCTCAAAGACAAAAATGAAGGAATAAACTTACCTAATGCAGGGTAGCCTAGATAAAATCTATCTGCTCCCAACCATCCAAGAAATAAGGACAGAGCCACTGCCACTTTGTAGGAGTATCCATTTCTGCCAAAAGAAACAAGCAATGTAGATAATGACTGCAAAATATATCCACTCATACTTTTGACTGTTAAAGTAGTGACTCATTTTCCTGCTGCTTCAGTTTAAAAAAAAACCAACAGACTTGTTATTTATCTTCAATTAACGGCCATGGAATTGATAATGTTAAGCTTTCAAACTGGGAAGGCACCCTCCATAAAGGAACCTCAGCTGCTGCAACTCAAGTGTACTCTTGCAGAATACAGATTATTCTGAAACTAAATGATGATTTCTTGTCAAGACATAATTCAGTTGCTGATCCATCCCCAGCTTCACAGAGCACTTCCTCACAGCTCAGCCCTACTGAGACAAGCCCGGGAAGCCAGGAGGTGTGCGAATACTGTCTGCAGGCATTAGTCTCACACGCAGCCAAATCGAGAGGAACAGGACAGACAGGTGAGATGTCAGCAGAGACAGTAATTGCCACGAGATCTGCAGGAGAAATGAACCATGGCCACCAGCTGAAGAAGCTGCAGGAAGGATTCAACAAAAAGAGTAAGCCGTGTATTCACTCGTTACACTGTAAATGGCACAAACTCACAATGAAAGGAACTGTTGACAGTACAAAGATGCACGGGGGTAAGAGAGGCACTCTCAAGTTAAGCTTCCTACGGTTCGTCATACAAAACAAACAGATAGAACAGACTTTTTCAGATTTATCCTAATTGGAACCATTCTTGCCAACAGCTGGAGCGATGCAGCCACCAAACCACCTGTTACTGCAGTCCCTCCTGGAGAACCTTGCACTAATAAGGGAGCTAAAAACATATCGCTCTCAATGCTGGAATTGCTGCCTCGGCGAACAGCGAGCTTCTAACAGCAAACCCAAATGTAATTAGAACTCAAAAATATTCAATAATTCACTGTTTTGATACGTGCACTACTACGTGCCAGCAATTATTTAATAGGCCCAAATTAAACTCTTGGTTGACAGTTGAATAAAAGTTTCAAAAAGACAGTAGCTGACAAAATTCCAAGCACTTTTATTAAGCATTTTCAATGCCAAGCAGAGACCTACCTTTTTTGCTTATTATCTAAATTTACTGACTTTAAAACCTAATGGCAACATTAAGTGATTAACTCATGACTCTTACCTCAGTATTTGTTACTTGGTGTTTATTAGCAACACGGAACACACAGGGCATTCCTGGAACCTAATGTAACATAAATTATCATCTTTAGAACCATCTTGTTTCCACTGCAAAGAACACTTAATGGGTTTATTTAAAACTTGAGGTAAACTGTTGGAAATTGTTTATCAACTACAAAGTGTCAACAGCTCTCCAAGGACACTAAAGCATAAAAAGAGCTGTTACATAAAAAATGGGAACACGGTTTAATTTTGCTCCTGATCACAACTAGTAATAAACTGAGCCCTTGCCTATGCACTGAGATGCTTCTGAAAACAGAACAGTTTCTGCAGCCTTGTCAACATCAAACTGACGGCTGCATCCCCTCTTGTGTTTCCTTTGCCTTACTCCTTCAAATAAAAACGTGCACAAAGAGTAAACCAGTGAGTAGGAAAATGACACATCCCGGGCATCTGAAGGAATTTCTACAATTGGGTGAAAGAAATGCAATTTCTTGTCAGTTCCTCTTTTGATTTTTTTCTTGCTTCTCAGCCTCATCCCTCCTTTTTTTCTGCACGCATTTCTTCCAGCTGCCATGTTAAAAACTTTTCCTCAGCTCTTCCACAGCAGCTGACAAAAGCAGGTGCTGCTGCAGGTTGCTCTTTCAGGGTCTCTTGGCTCTGCTCAAAGACCTGTCCACACGGAACCCCATGAATTTCATAGAGAAACATTTCATGGCCTCCTTCCCTGGAATGGCAGCATGAACAATGGACAATGACAATGAATTTGAACAATGGACATTTCAAGTCTGCAGCATCAGGGCCAGCACATATTAAATAAAATATATGATGGATGCCAGTCTGGGGGATTCTACCTCCAAACATCAGATTAAAGCCAAGCCTAAGCAATCTTGACTCCCAGTACTTCTTTGTTGGAACAACCTTACAAGCTTTTCCTTGAATTATTACTGGGAGCAACTGAACTTGAACACACCCACTCACACAGACATGTAACATCTCCTGGTCTTGCTCTAAAATAACTGGATCCCAGAACTTAGCCAAAACTAAATTACAGTTTTGGCTAAAGACAACTTGCTGATTTCTCCGTTCCAAAAGCTGGGGTAGAGATTCACCTGCTGTCCCCATGCTGGGACAATCCTGCCATAGGAAGATGCCTTCTCAAACTAATTTTCTGATTAAATGATGTGCAGTTATTTCTACAGTTACAGTAAAAAAAAAAAAAGCCGTAGAAAAGGCAGGGCTATTGTTGTAATATTAAGCTGGCCATTCCTGCTTAAAACAATATTTCTAACACTTAGGTGACATTCAAAGTGCCTCATAAAAGGTCTATCAGTGACTGGACCACTTTTTAAATAAGTGTACAGATGAAGGATGGTGATATTAATCTTGCTGCCATTTTTTACTGGTTTTAGGACATTATGAAGGACATGCTTGTGTAACTCTGTCTACATTCACAGTTGTATTTTACTGGAATTTTCAGTCCAAGAAAGGTTCTCTTCTCTTTCTGCCATACTAGCAGTTGTGGGGCTGGAAAAGTCACAGCAAGTTATTTTGGCAGCGTAACCATCGATTATTCATCATAAATAATAGTCATGATCAAGTAATAGATACTGTAAGAAGGATGACATTTATCTGCCTACAGACCTGGATTTTAATAAATAAATGTAAAGAAAACCTACCTTTAAAAAACGTTCTAGAAAATATACTAAACCAAAAATATATGTATACAAAAAACCTCCAAACATAAGAATTACTATCTAATCTAAAGAGGAAGCAATTTCATTAAACTAGGATAGCTCATCTTCTTCTCAGTCCCCATCACAGATGGGACTGAAACACAATTGTTTCTGGACAAAAATGTGACTGACGTCTACTTTGCTGGCATTTAAATTTGATTAGATGTAATAATATGTTTTCTTCAGTTTGCTGAGCTTTGACTGCTGAGAAGACTAAATACAGAGAAAATATTTATAAAACTAAGGGGCGGAGCTGTACTTCTGAGTTAGGCAAATTACTGAGCAGCAAGTAGCACATCAGAGTTTTTGCCCACTGGAGAGATAGGAAGTACCCAGTATTACTGGAGTTTTAATTTCCGAAGATTCCAGTAGGACAAAAGAGAAAGGTTCCAGTGTGAATCCCAGAAAAAGGGGAAACAAATGGCAGTGACAGGTGCTGGCTGATCATTAGCACTGGCCAGTTGGAACATTTATTGGTATCCAGAGCTCTCCATCACTCACAGTGTGCTTTAGAAAAACGAGGTCCATCATTCATGTACCAGAAACAGGCTCTTAAAAGACACAGTGGAATGGATTAAACACTAAAGATGTTTCGAAACAGAGAACAGTTTCTCTTACAGATTTTGCGGGGAACTGGAGAGATTCTGAAGCTTCCCTAAAATTCACGCATAATAGAACTTCAGCTGCAGCTAGAGGCACACTTTGAGCTGGCATGAACCACTGAGCAGCACAGCGCAGTCCAGCCCTCCTTTGTCCTCTCCGTTTTATCCTTGAGTCACCCTCATCCCCAGGCTGGCACAAGCACTCGAAGCCACTGTACTGTGACTCAAACTGGGGAACTGATCCAAGTCAGCTCAAGCCCACAGCAGCTCCCTGATGTCCTGGGGTCTGTCAGGGACGGGGATGCAGGGTGTCCCCAGCCTCCTTCCAGCAACTGGGCTCATTTCAAGCACACGTGAAATGTGGCCTCAGAATTTGGAGCAAAATTTTGCCAAGCTGAAGTATGAAGTAAAGCAAAGGTAAAGTAGTAAGACTAAGTAATAAAGCAAAGACACAAACATAACTGAACAACAAAAAAAAGTGCTGGCAGAGACAGATTTCCTTATGAACATGCATGTTTAGAGCAACCTGGTCTATGGAAGGTGTTCCTGGCCATGGCAGGGGGATGGAATGAGATGGGCTTTAAGGTCCCTCCCAACTCAAACCATTCCATGACCCTGTGTTGCATCCTTATAGTGCTTATTAGAGGATTAACTACTGGGCAAAATGTGCATGGTTCTGTTTTACTTCTATTTTCCTTCTGCCAACACATCACACGATTTTGGACAAACTTGAGATTTCCAAAAGCAAAGAGTACTCACACATTGCGACACTCGATAGGCTTGTAAAATCCAACTTCATGTCCCGTAAAGACTTTCTCTATGCCAAGGTGATCTCTGCAAGTAATATTTGGTGCTGGCAGACATTGAACTGAGGACAAAAAATGATTTGAAATTAAGTGGTAACTGACACTTAGAGCAGTTTTCTGACAACACACAAGTGAAACAAATTAAGTTCTACTGTGCAAGTCTTGATAAAAAGCACAATTCACACACAATTACTTGTGTAAAAACAGTTTTTAAGCCAGTCCTACCACCAACTTGTAGTTTTTCCTTGCTACATATGAAGCAAAATATACAAACCTAATTGCTGCCCCAATTCTGTTGTAATTTCCACTCTGGCTTCAATATGAGTCAATGAGAAATCTGAACCTGACGTACAGAAAACATTCTCACATGAGAACAGTCAAATATTGGAACGAGTTGCCCGGAGGAGTCATGCCATTACCATCCCTGGAGGTTTTCAAGGTCTGACTGCACAAAGCCCTGAGCAACCCGGTTGGAATTCAGTGCCAACACTGCTTTGAGCAGGAGGTTGGACTATGCAACTTCCTGAGGGGTCTTTCTACCCAAATTATTCCATTATTCTTGTCCCTTAGGGGAAACAAAGTGGAAATCACAGCAGAAAGTCACACCTGCTAAAAGTCTGCAATATATTACCAGAATATTAGTCACTCTCCAATGCTGTAGTCTGTTGTTTTAAGGGAAAAAAATATTCAGTCCTTTACCCACTTTTTATCAGCTTTCAGTATTTGTGAGTCCTGTTGGTTGATTTCAACAAAACTGCAAGCCAAGTTTCACTTTTTTTTTCCAGATTTTCCAGTAATGCACACAGGCAAGAGATGGATTTTTAAATGTCCATCCATACTGCATGGGCACGAAGAAATAAAACAATATTTGAGTTATGTCTGGACTTAACTGCTATAAAATCTTACATGGATTTTATACCCCATCCCTGGAAGTGTCCAAGGCCAGGGTGGATGGGGTTTGGAGCAGCCTGGGACAGTGGAAGGTGCCCCTGCCCACGGCAGAGGATGGAATGAGATGAGCTTTAAGGTCCCTTCCAACCCAAACCATTCCATGATGCTACTGATCAATATGCCTAATCTAAGGCAATCACAAAAAAATACATTATATCTTGTAAAGTAAATTAAGCAAAGAATTTCTTTCCGTTATGAGAAGAAATCCAGTAGGGTTAAAATATATTGATACAGGAAAGGCCACAGTTTTCTTCTCAGTGTCACTCCAAAGACCCCAAACCTTCTACTCAATGACACCATTTTGATGCTTTGAATTAAATCCCTGTTTGTCTGGGTGAGGGATCCCAGAAAGTGATGAGAAACTGTAGTATTTCAAGCATGATCCAGAAATTAACGTTTTATTACTTAGCTAATACTGAAAAAATAAGCAATTTAAATACTGTGAGGACAAGCTAAAAACTGGTGTGTGTGTGTCAAAATGCTACACAAAGAAAACAGTGTTAATTAATTCAGCATCTTGTTCTACTCTGAAGCTTATCTCCTGTTCAAAAGTGCAGTGTATTAAATACAATCACATGGTAATTAGTTAAACAACTGATAATCTTGAGTCGTGATCAATCTCAAACTATGCAATATTCTTTCTGCTCTCTGACTGCCCATCTAGAGTCAGGGACACAATGTCAAAATAACGGAAGGAACTGAAAAAACTTTTAAAAGGATCCATTTTGCAAAGTATTTTCATCCACTGTCTGAAATTATTTGGAAAACCTTCACTGCCCCAGAAGAAAATCATTCAGGACTTATAGGAAGCAAAATACAAGAGACAACAAGCACACACAGGAATTTTGTGGACTCCCCATCCCTGGCAGTGCCCAAGGCCAGGCTGGATGGGGCCTGAAGCACCCTGGGATAGTGGGAGGTGTCCCTGCCCATGGCAGGAGGTGGGACTGGATGAGCTTTAAGGTCCATTCCAACCCAAACTATTCTGTGATTGCATGATTTTAAAACAAAGGTGCACATAAACTGAAATTGCTGTGCTACCAAACACAGACCACTTATTTCAATGCCTGAGAACATCAAAGAAGTTTAGCACAGGTAGGAAACCCAGTAATAAATTTATGAATTTTTCTGTCGTAGTCTGAAGTATGTCAGAACTGAACATCAAATGAATGTGCTTTCCAAACAGAGCCTCATGCACCAAAACCTGGTGATGATGGAAGGCAGTATGCTGCCTTAAGAAAAACCCCTTAAAAATTAGAAGATGTTGAAGGCTGTTCTGTCACATGTCAATTCTTTTAATAATTATATGCAAAATCAGTATGACAGGAATGGTTTGTTTTAATCACAGTAGTGCAGGACAGAGCCTAAAGGATGTAACAGACACTGAAGAGATTTACCAGAAACCTCACTTACAAAAGTACCAATCAGAGACAGTGTATTTATTCATTTCTAGTGAAGCACCCAATCCACACAAGTGTTTTGGGCTTTCAGACTAATGATATTACTAATCCCATCTTTTATAAAGCTCATCTAGTAGATACACAAATGCGTAAATTGAACACTTCCTTGAAAAAACGTAGTTAATCAATATATAAGTTTGAAATCCTTACCATATGCCGTGTGATTTGTGCAATTCATCGGTTCTTGTGTGCTATTGTCTATTTTAGGCTGATCACACATATATGTTCAGGTAATTGAGGAAAACAGTTTTCATATCAAACACTACAACAGGTTTAACAGTAATTTATTCCACCCTCTTTAAACCCCGAGGATTTAAGATGCACCTTGATGTTGGTTCCTACCCATCCCCCAAAAGAGGAGCAGCACATTACCATGCAGCAAATCTGCTAATCCAATTTAATACACCAATATATCGCATAAGCCCCACGTTTAATTAGTGCTGCAGTCAGCACTACCTAAAGGAACTACAATATTTATCAGTCACAGCCTCTGTATTTGGAGGCAACAAGGTAGCACATGCCTCATCTGGTCTTGTTCCCTTATTTAAATACCACAGTGCCTTGAAATTGAGGCATTTGGATGAGAAAATTTAATCTACGGGAACACACAAAATTCTCCGAACGCGTAAAAATGAGCATCTGAAGCGCCAGGAATTTGGTGCAGGAACAAACTGAGCAGGAACTGACTTCCAGAGGTCTCAACTCCCACAGCCAAGTAAAGCAGGAGATGAAGCGAGTTTTTCCAAGATTTGCTCTCCTGACACTTTTGATCATCAAAAACTGTCAGCTGCCATCAACCAGCATGTTCTGGAGAGGGCAAGAGGTGCCTTGGAGAGCCAGGAGCCTCACACCTCCTGCTCCTCAGAGCTGTGCAGGGCATAGAAACACATTGCTTCATAATAAAATGGCAAAGTCTCCCCGTCTCGCTCCAGAGTCCTGCAAATAATAAATAAGGTAGAGTGGTGGCACAGCAGGCACTCTCATCCCATGGGAATCTCTTTGAAGGACAACCCCAAGCATGCGCTGGGGTACAGACAGTACCACCAAAAATCACAAAATTAATTAGGTTGGAAGAGCCCTCTGAGACCATCGAGTCCAACCTGCGAACCATGCCCACCTTCTCACCCAGACCAGAGCGCTGAATGCCACAGCCAATCGTTCTTTTTAACACCTCTAGGGATGGGGGGGACGCCGCCGCATCCCTGGGCAGCCCCTTCCAGTGTCTTATCACCCTTTTTGTGAGGAAATTCCTCCTGATGTCCAACCTGAACCTCTCCTGGCGCAGCTTGAGGCCGTGTCCTCAATTCCCACACCCTGAGGAGCCCTGTCCCGCTCCTGTCAGCCGAGACCCCCTCGGGGCTCCGGACCTGAGGCTTTCCCTCATCTCACCTTTCACCCTCGCCCTGCCCGGCACTTTACGGCCCCCACCGGCCCTTCCCCTCCCCACGAGCGGTGCCCCCCCTCCCCTCGTCGCCACAACAACCGCCCCCGATCCGACCGCGGCCCCGGCCCGGCCCCGCTCAGGATATTGCCCCAGCCGCAGTTCCTCGCACTTGAGCGGCGGCTCCGAGCCCGCTGCTCCCTCCAGGGCTGCGAACCACAGGAGAAGCAGGACCAGCGCCTCAGCCGCGCCGCTCCGGGCGGCCATGACG
>WEIT01010132.1:394202-467398 GCA_013389985.1 Dryoscopus gambensis | reverse complement strand
CGCCGCCGCCCGCCCGCAGGTACCGCGCCCGCCCCGGGAATGGCACGGATGGGGTGGGGTGGGATGGGATGGGAGGGGGGCACGGACAGTCGGCGTGGTGCGAGGGCTCTGCTGCAGGAGTGCGTTCCCCTTCGGACACGGCCGTGTGGATCATCGGGTGGAATGTGTGCATAAATATCTAAAGGGGATAAAAAAAAAATCTGTGTTTATCTGTAACAAATATTCCACCGTGCCAAGAGGATGGAGCTGGGCTCTGCCTGGTGGTGCCAAGGAATAGTATAAGAGGCAGTGGGTAGAAGCTGATGCCCAGGAAGTTCTGCCTGGATGTGAGGATGAACTTCTTTCCTGTGCGGGTGACACAGGTGGTGAGCGCTGGAACAGGTTGTCCAGAGAGGGTGTGGAGTCTCCGTCACTGGGGGCATCCCAGAACCATCTGGACACACTCCTATGCCTTGTGCTCAGGAATGGCCCTGCTTGAGCACGGAGGTTGGACCAGATGACCCAGCTGTGGTTCCTTCCAATCTGACTCATCCTGGGATTCTCTAAGTGTTCCAACCATCTCCTGCTTCCAGAGCTACACCCATATCTTGCTGTGAACACCAGCTTGACCAGTATAGCCATGGCTAGGATACTCATCCAGAGACCCCCCATCTGAAAGCCCTTCTGGTGCTGGGCACCTTGACAAGTCCCTGACACCCCAGTGAAGGCAGGGCAGGGCTGTGTGGCTCCCCATGGCAGCCGAAGGCTCTCCAAGGCGCTGGAGTCATCCTGGTGTTGTGTTGTTGTGCAGTTTCCACTGCTCGGAGAGGCTGGCTCGGGATGAGGAGAGGAGGGAAGTAACACACCTGTTGCAACACTTCCCCTCAAGTGCCTGTCAATCCGGAGATTCTTAGCAGAGCAGGTTTCTACTTTGTTTACAGGTGGTTAATAGGAAAACAGTTCTTCCGCATTCCTTTTTAATTTTTGACCCTTGGAATTTCAGCCTGGTTCCAGGTCTAACAGCTCTGTTCCCCACGAAGTGATTTGTTAGTTGTGTACATTGTCATCAAAGTACCTAGGATTTGTTGACAATGACAATATTTAGGTATTAGAAACGAGTTTTCCGTGAGAACAGGTTTCTGAGAGCATGTTTTTGCTTCATGGAGAGCAGCTTTGGCATGAGCTCTCCCTTCTGTTAGACAACAGAGAACCCACAGCGGCGCTTCCCTAGAGGCTGAAGTCCACAGGAATTCAGGTTCTGCTTGCTATAAAAGTTACCATGCCTGGAGAGTGAGTAAGGCTCCTCTTGATCTGCACCGAGCCTGGTAATCACAGGTGCAGAATGCTGGGTTTTCTTCACTTTCCTCCTCCTGTAGTCACTAATTCTGTGTAAAACTTGGCCACGGAGTGGTTTTTTTTTTATTTTTAACAATATTTTGCTGTGACCCACTGCACCTTGGAGATATATGGTGTATCTGTGTTCAGGTACTCATAGAACTACTCAGTTTTTTTCCTTCTTTCAAGTGCCTGGAGCAGTCGGTGTGTGCTCGACAGCATTTTTATAAATCCTGCAGCATTGCACAGAGCAGAGGTGGTTTCATAGGAAAGGTGTGAATGTGCTATGCTTGGTCTGACTGAATTCTTCTGTACGGTATGAGTAAAACTGAGCATAATATGTAAGACAGCAAAGTACGTGTTAGAATAGTGTTTTTTCACAGTATGGAGTCGCTGGATGGTGTGTAAACTACAAAATTTTGAAAATCTGAAGTTACAGCCAATGTCGTGTTGGGACAGTTTAGGATTAAGATCACACTAACAAATGCTGTTTTCCCTTGCTTTTGCTTTTATCAGCGTTTAAACTGAAATTTTCCAAGTCAGAGGTCTCTGTGATGAGGAGGATGATATGCACCGTATTAGTCACTCCTGATATCATGGGGCCAGGAAAAATTCCAACTGCATTAGTGCAGAAAGGTGACTCTGGATCGGGATGAGTCCTTTGGCTGTTCCTGTGGCAGGCTGCTGAGACTAGCCTTGTTAGAAGCCTTTGAGAAATGGCAGCAGTTAAATATCACTTGTGGGTTTTAGTATCCCAGAAGGTTCCAGCCAAGCTGAATGGGGAGAACATCCCGTGAGCCTGTATTCTTCCTGGAGGGATGCAGGTTGTTGGAGGCCGGGTTGAAGGACGTGAGGCAGAAACGGTTGTGGATGGGTGAGGAAGAATGGGCAGGAGAATCTCTGCTGGCTGAACCGTGTCCTCCTCCAGACCCCAGCAGCAAAGCCCTTAATTTCCATCTTCCAGCTGCCCTCTGGTGAGGGCACGTGTTTGTCAAGGCCGCTGATGGGATACCAGGATGTCGCTCTGGCTCTGGGATGCGCCGGGACTGAGCGCTCCGTGTCTCCGTGCAAGTGGCAGGCATCTGGCAGGGGGGTGATGGCAGTGGAAGACTTAAACCTTTCAGCTCTTCTGATGACCTCTGCTGGCACCAGCATGGGGGAATTCCTTTTTCCTTATGCTGCTTTTGAAGGAGATCCAAGTCTCGGGATTTCATGCAAAACCTTCTAAAGCTTTCCCACTCCCTCGGATGCGTTGAGTTCAACTCTCGGAAGTGAAGACAGTGGAACCCCAGGTGGATGCTGTCCTGGGGTTAGAAAACACTCAACCTTCTGAAATTCATCATTTTCTCGATGATTTTATGGTTATGTTGGAAGTTGTGACATAAATGTTGAACTGAGGTTTCCAATAAGATAAATAAGCGTCTACGGAAGTTGGAGACTGGAGCTAAGAAAGTGGAATATGGAGTGCATGGAACTGATTTTAACTGGGCAAACCAAAGTGTTTTGGATCATTCTTCAAAATTAACCTAGGAATGGGCTTTCTAGTTTATCAACTGTTTGTTGACACTCTGCCTGGACTTAGAGTGTGTTTGGAAAATGTTTAATGATAAACTATTTGGGCTCTTAAATACAGAGATCAATAATACATGGAGATGTGAGTTTCTCTGGTGCCCAAAAGCCAGTCTTGGAGGCCTGTCCTCAATTATCCCAGACTTGAAAACTCTTAAATAGCTTATATTTTCAGGGCTCCCTTCACACCAGAAAGAGCTGTTTGCTTTAATTCCTCCCCCACTCTCTTACGGAAGAAAGGAGAATAAAGAAATACTGAGTGTGGTTTTAACATATTGCACCAAAAAAAAAAAAATCACTAAAAAGCATTGCAAGCTGGCTGGAGGCCAGCTCTGATCACGAGGAACCCCAAAGTGCTGTGTAAACTTGAGCTGTTATTGAACCACCTGAGATCCACTTGGGCATCCACTGGCACAAGTGGCCTTGCAGTGGCTCTTAGGGACACTTGGAGCAGCTCAAGCAAGAACTGAAACTTTCTTTAATCTTTTTTTTTGTCTCCTGTTTTGTACCTCCTTCTCCAGGGAACTTCTGCCTCGATGGAGCCAAGATCTCTTACCTATAACTCTTTGCCTTAAATTTAAATCTCTGATTTTCTCAGGGCAGTCCCCATTGTTATAATTGCTGTTGCTACACCCTCTGTAATGGAAAAAAAGATTAATTTGGGGGATGGTTAGCACGGCATTTGGACCTGTTTTGGAGTGAGGCTGGCTGTCTCTCGTGGTGCAGTTTGGTCCTGCTGTGAGGTGTGGACACATCACCCCTTCCCCTCTTGTCCCCCTCCCACCAGTGCTGGCAGCTCAGAGCTGACTGGGCACAAAGCTCACCCCACCAAAACGTGAAGGATTCTTTCTGAGTGTTTAGCTCCCTGTTCCAGCTCACGGTGGGATCAGATGAATGGAAAATGGAAAGGGAAGAATAAATGCAAGAAGGAGGGCTGGGGAGCTGGACCAGCCTCTTGGCTTTGGCTCTTGAGCAGGCATGGTGCTGTCAAGTTGTTGTTATTTCCTGTCGTGCTAGGTTTCTTCTCTGGGTTTAATCTTTTCCTCACCCCACTGCTGGTTTAAAGGTGTTTCAAGCCACTTTTCCTCACAGGAGTTATTTTCCATCCCTTCCTCATTTTGGGTCGCTCGCTTCAGAGGTTTTTTTTCCTCTTTTAACTGCTGATGTGAGGAAGAAAAACAGAGGAGGGAAGCAAATGGAGGGAAGTTAAACCAGGAAGAAAGAACAAATTTCCATATTCTTTGTCCTGATTTGCTAAGATTCAGGCAGTATTTTCAGTCGAGGAGGTTAAGTTTTGTCTTTTTGGTTTAATGAGTATGTAAGGAAATGGTGTTTTCATCTGTTCTTCAGAATCAGCTCTCAGCACAGAATCAAAGGCTGCTGTGCTCTTAGAAGTGTTTTATTTCCAATGGAAAAGAAAATAAAGCTGCAGCACTTCCGAAAGTTCAGATGCATTCCTGAAAATCTTTCAGGGGGTTGTATGGCTTTGCTGCTTCAACTCTTGCTGCGAGTTTGATTTAAAATGACCTCCTAAATCTGTTAAGAGTCTTGCAAAGCAACTCATTTTGCCTGGTCCTGGGTGGAAACCACACAAACCCACCGAGTTCTGCAGGAATTCCTGCAGGAGCCAAAGCTGCTCGGATATGCACAGCAAAGGGTGCATAAATCTGAAATTGTGGTTTGTGACACGCCTCTGCGCACTTTCTTTTTTCCTATTAGGTGAATCAACTCAACCTGACTCTGCAGGAGAAGAGAAGCTACTCACCTGAATAATTAATATTTTGGCAAATATAACAGCGTCCTCCCAGAATTCCAGATGTTTTCAGTAAAAGCACAGACAGCGTCAGAGGGAGAGCTGAAAGGGTCAGAGGTCCTGCTGGGAGAGAGCCCCTGGAATGTGCTTCCCTTGGTGTCACGTTCACCATGTGACCCTTGCTACTCTTGAATTGCAAGACTGAAAAATAGATAAAAAACTTCTATATATAGAGAGGGATATGTCTATTTTTGTTCCAAAATAATTCCAAATATATTCTTCTGAAATTACACACTTACATACTGGATGGAATTAAAATTATGTAAATTGTGCTGTTAAATGGCTGACTTCTTTCGGAGGAGCTTGTACTGAGTGAAGGAATCTTGTTTGGTAGGGCTGCCTTGATGGATTTCAGAATGACAGGCTCCACATCAACTTAATAACATGCAAGCAAGGGTACAAATTTATCATCTCTGCTAATTGCAAGTCTGTTGTTTTTATACTGCCATCTAGGCCTCAGCCCCGGTTGGAGACCTGTTCTATCTGGCACTGTGGAGGAGCGTGATAAAGGATATTCCACTCCTTAAAAGCTTGATAAAGGATACTTTGCTGTTGGTGTATGTAGAAAAGAAAAAGGCAAACACCTGCAGGAGAAGAGAACATGCTTCCTTCACCTGTTGTGAATCAGGCTGTGACTGGAACTGACCTTCCTTAGGAACAAGTTGGAATAGGGATTAATTTGCCCAGTTTTGGGCTTCAATTCTGTGCTGTCCCATGATTGGAGAGAACTTCAGTGTTTTATAGAGAAACTCAGAGTTTCACCTATATTGCCATTCAGCAGAGCTGAACTATCATGATAAGAATACTATGAATGATCAGGTGGAAAGTATTTTCTAAATAATAGATTTTAGCTCTGTGTATATCTGTGAACAACACAATTACAATGTCAATATTCAAAATAATTTGGTTGAACATATCTTTTAACCTTTTCAGTTTGTTTTCATAACCTGCATTTTTATTCATATTTGAAAGCATTGTTCATATTCCTTCCTGTGTGTGAAAGACAAAGCGCCTGGAACAAGGCAAAAGTTTTGGATATGCTGAGGCTATGTTGAGAGCTTTGTTAAATACTCGAGGTAAACAACAGAGGGTAGTAGTATTTTTTTATTAAATTTGTTGTAGTTAGCTTAGTATTTTATTATTGCATTTATCAAATATTACTATTCTGTTGGATATATCATTTATTAACTTGATTTTTTTTGTTGTTTTTAAACCTCAGCCAGGTTATTCTGAATAATTCCAAAAATACCCCTCAACATGCCGGAAAATCCCGCGGCAGGTACGTGGTCTGAAAGTGATTCCTTTTGCTGAGCACTGGGCAAAGAAGCTCCATTCCTAACCTGGACTCCTTTGTGGTGCAGATAAGCAGCAGGTGCTGCAGATCCTGGATCGGCTGCAGGCAAAACTGCAGGAGAAGAGGGATTCCCAACACCAGGAAAACCTGGCTGTTCTACGGAACACCCTCAGGAGCCCCTTGTTCAACCAGATACTGACTCTCCAGCAGTCCATCAAGCAGCTGAAGGAACAAGTGAGTGTAAAATTACTGTTGTTGGTGTGGTGATAACTCTGGGCAAGTGGAACTTGAATCAGGATGTGTAGGCGTGTGTTAACGAGGGCGCTCTCGTTAATAAGCTGTAACGTGGTGTGAGTGAGTGTTGGGCTTTTTTTTCTTCTGTGGGGCTGGTGTCTGCAGAGGCACTGCTGAAATGAGAAGTGGTTTTGCAGCAAACAGGTCATGGGGCAACGTGCTTTGAAAGGGGTGCAGGAGAGGCAGGGTTGTGTTGGAAAAAAACATCTGCAAAAGACATCAGCTCCAGTATTTTGAGTCCTGAGCAGTGTTGGAACTGGGATCCTTTGTTTTTCACAGAAGCTAAGTGCTGTTTATCAGCTCACTGGCAGCATCTTTTCTCCCTAAAAGACAGCATCGCTTAGTTCCTGCTAATTTTTACAAGAGTGCTGAACCTGCTTTGGGAAGTAAAGTGTAGAAAACCCAGCCTGAAGATTTGCCAAGCTCTGATGCAGCTGTACCCAAGCGAGTTTTAAAATGACTTGGCTTCAGCAGCGGTTGGAACTTGTGTGGGTGGGTTTATGAAGCCAAGTGACACTTGATTTTGTGGACAGGGGCATCCGTGACACAACTGCGTGAACGCGTCTCGCCCTGCAGTTAAGTTAAAATCATCAGCAAACTTAAAACCAGGGACTGAGCAGCAGCAATCCCTGTCTCTGCTGTCACTCTGCCCAGCTGGAATTACCGTGGGGTGGGTGCCAGGGGGACAAGGCCACCTTGCTGGCACTGCCAGGTGTACTGCAGGTGTTCCTGCCTGGGTGGCCTGGTGGTGGCTGTGCCATTCATTATCCCTCCTTCCCACGTTCCCATAGGTGCTGCATGCCTTCCTTCCAAAGCTTGGATGCATATCTGTAGGCTATTAAAAAAAAAATGTATGAAAATGCAGATGTATCTAAGAAGTGACTGTGATATAGTGGAGTTTATATTCAGAATGTTCAGAACTCTCGTGTCTAGAAAATTTAGGTTTTCTTGAAATTTTACTACTTAATTCTACTTAAGCATGGGCAGCTTCCTTCAGGGTGGGATTTTCCAGTTTATTATGTCACACTAGGAATATTTTTGCATTTCTTCGTTATCAGTGAGGACTAGAAGTGCAACTTCTAGCAGTGATAACATGTTCAGTGGTAGTTGGTTTGTACCCTGGACTCTCTCTGGGGAGGGGATAATACAGACCAGGCCTCAGGCTCCTGAGTGACTTGAAATATTTGGATTTTTGTGCCAAAGTTCTATATATGCTTGCCTGACAGTTGCAGCAGTGCTTGAGAGCCTCTTTAGTGTTTGGTGCTTTTGCGTGTGTTGTTTCTGGAATACCAGGATGAAAAGAGGATAAAGGGGCAGGGGACAAGCATGAAAGAAACAGAGGAAAATGAGTGGAGTAGAAGCACAGCTGAAGCATTCAGGGAACTTCTGAAAAACAGTTTAAATTTCGTATGGTGGCTTGGTTATAGCTTATATATTAACATTGCCTGATTTATCCAGGTGAGTATATTTGTGTGCATGGATGTAGATGAATACAGGTATTCTTGCTCCTTTGGCAGCCTGCACACAAAATGGTGTTTGTGGAAAACCCTCTGTTTGTTTTCAGTAGTTTCTCCACACCCTTGTTCATTTTCAACAGCTCCATTTCATGCCTCCTGACCGCTCAGTGGATTTTGATTTTACCAAGAGGGGGTTGTTGGTGTTTGCTGACAAGTCAGTCACTGCTGGGACACCTTGCACCTCACCTGGACCCAAAGCATCAGCCTTCACTCCAAACCTGGGAGTTAATGAATTTAACATG
The DNA here is from genome assembly GCA_013389985.1 of Dryoscopus gambensis. Lineage (NCBI taxonomy): Eukaryota > Metazoa > Chordata > Aves > Passeriformes > Malaconotidae > Dryoscopus > Dryoscopus gambensis. The sequence continues at coordinate 459,355 of WEIT01010132.1, read as the reverse complement.
ATCATCCAGCAAATGGCAAAGGTGAGGCTCTCAGGGTTAGTGAACCAAACTTTTTTTCATTTTGAAGCATTTCACACTGCTTTTTTTGTTGTGTGTCTGGAAGCGTGGTGCCTCCTAACCAGGAGAGAGTAGAAGTGTTGAGAACTTTTCCCTGTGGAAGATAATATCAGGAATAGGAAGCGGTTTGGTGCTTTGTTTTGCTTTTTAGCTTTTTTTGCCAATTTTCTGTTTTATTTTCTACCAAACACACCAACATAGTGAGGAAGTTTTAGTTGCCAGAAAGCATTTTTGGTATTTGATGACACTTAATTGAAAATGGACATTTTCAGCAGAAGCTTGTTTTGATGGAGGCACTTGTTTATCAAATACATTTCAAATTGGAAATGTACCAACTTTATGAACATTGCAAAGGATTAAAAGAACTAGCATGTAATATTTTATTTAACTCTTTATTTAGTATGTCTTAACTTTGCCAGACAGATGCAGATTTTAAAAACTTGTGATGTAGCACGTACCAAATTCCCTAAGAATTTCTACAGGTGCAGACATCCACCCGTGGGGGATTGGCATTTGTACCACAAATGTATTGTTCTCTGTTATTTTCAACCATAATTTAATTGGTTAGTCATGCCTTTCTATATTAAGTAACTGTTGCTAATTGACTACCTTAATGTAGCTGTAATATTTTGAGCATTACTCTTCTCATTAATGTGTCATTAACTCATCAGAGATAAGATTTAGCAGTGAAGGCTGCATGTTATTTGGAATAAAAGAGCTGTGATAGCAGTGCATTCTCCTGGTAGTATTTCCCAGTAAACAACCCCAGCAATCTTGTGTTAGAACTGAAAAACAGGCAGTCACAAAAGCAAACTTCTTTTAGCATTAGGTGTGAAGCTGCAGTGAGGGGAAGGAAATTAATTTCTGTATTTAAAAGCTGCAGTCTTTTGAATGCACACTTAAAAATCAGCATTAAAAGCAAGGGGAGCCAAAAGACAAGTAATTTAGTTCAGCTATACAGCATTTCCAGAAATCCCAAATATATTGCTCTAGACAGCACTTTGTTCATAGTTTTCATCCAGTTTGGAATTCATCTCATAATGTGAATGAAGTGTGAAAGCAGCTCTTAAATTCCCTGAGGTTTCAGAACCTCGGAGTGCTTGCATATCCAATACATTGCTATATTAAAAATAATAAATGGAGGAGCTTTTATAGAAATAACATATTCGGTATTTTGCCTTTGTTTAGTCTTAGGAGCAGAATAATTCTCCAAGCGTTCATAAATTTTCAACTAGCTCATTCTGTTGCATTGAAAATTAGTAAATTGTTTTATCTTCCGTTTTATTAGGGAAGACAAATAGAATCAATAAAGATTGATAAACCTTCGGTTGGAGGTCTCGGATTTAGTGTGGTTGCCCTTAAAAATCCCAGCCTGGGAGAAGTTGGTATCTTTGTCAAGGAAGTCCAGCCAGGAAGCATAGCTGACAGGTGAGGTCTTCATAATTGTGTTGGAAAATTGTATTTTCCATGAAGGGAAAAGTCATGACCTTTGCGCTGAAAACTCTATCAGAATAACATGTTTTGCCTGGGTTATCTGGTGGGATGTTTTGGTGGTGGTATCTTGAATTCTGGCTTTTCAGCTAAAGGGACTCATGTTTTGAGGATCAGGTTTTCAGATGAGTTTTAAATATCCAAGCCATTCATAAATGGAATTTCCAGAAATCATGACTCACTTTAGAGAATCTTGAGTCCTGATTAAAAAAACAAAAGAAAGCTCAGAAAAGAATACAAAGAAAATAAAAATTAGATTCCATTTTAATTTTTACGCATTGTGTCCCTGAAAGATTTTTTTTTTCCTCCCCCTTCTTCCTTTATTTATGTGCCTCTGACAATGCCCTATTTATAGTTGGTTTTACTGTTTATTTCCTGTGTAAATGTAGATCCACTCCTCCCGACAGATCCCTGCACAGATGTCATCATAGAATCGAGGCTCCAGGCAGTTTCTTCCTGTATTGTCTGTGGGTTTTCACCCAACAACAAAAGACAGAGCAGTCCTTTAAAAATAAAATGTGATTGTAAAACCACAAGAGTTGGCATGAGACAAACGCAGAGCTTGGAATTATGTTTCAAGAAAATGTGTCTAGATTTCAAGTCATTGGTGTCACTTTTTAAATAACACATGTCAGGAAGTGCCAACACAGGATGACAAAAAGAGTGGGGAGAGGTTGGAATGATAATGGCGATGGGCCCGCAGAGAACACACCAGAGAACACTTAAAGAAAAGCATATTAAGGCTCTTTCAAAGTGGAGACAGATGGACTGATCCGGATGTCAAAGGAGGGTGAATATCTCACTTTAGGATTTGATGACCTGCTGCTCACTTTCTTTGATGAGAGAATCTGAAATATGGTTAGTGCTCGAAGAAAGTGATTTCTGGGAAACATCTTAAGCATGGCATGATAAAAAGGAAGTTTAAAATGCCTTAGTTAAGATGTGCAGTTACATTGTTTCGGAGTTTATAAATTTCCCCAGCATGCTTCCCATTTTGCTTCTGAGACAAGATCTCCTGGAGACTTTTTTGGATTCCTACAGAGCTTTGAAGGCAGTGTCTGTCTATGTAACAGTTTGGTCTCGTGCTCAGAATGAATATTTAACAAAGGAGATGAGTGATGGTTTCTCTCTTGTCACAAATCTAAATTCATCACTGGGGTGAATTAACTGTGAAATTTATATTATCTCAAGGTAGCAACTGAACTGTGTGTTGCTCCAAGAAAGTTTCATGTCTGAAGCTTGATACTATAAATTTAAAGTAAAATATAAATATGCAGCACATCAATCTTTAGATTAAATAACGATACAAAGCAGCATCAAAGCCTGAGTTTTGTGGGTACTTAGAGATGGCATCATGTAGTGCTAAACATAAGGAAGGATAGTTCTTAGTTTGTTGTGTAACTACAAAAATACTTTTTTCTGCTTTGTAGTTCAATACCATCAAGAAAGGATGAGGGAATTGCAACTAAATTTTGAATAGAACATGGTAAAGAACTGAGCAAGTTTCTGTACCATGCCAAAGCTGGAATGAAATGTGGCTGGGCACTTCGGAACAGTGTGGACTGAATGTCATTTGTAAGCTGGTGAAGGCGCCCTAATAAGCAGATTTTTAAAACACATAAACATTTAACCTTGCAGAAATGTGCATTTCGCGTGCTCACATTTCAGCTGCGCGAGCCTGATGTGAAGTCACTGTGCTGCGTTTAAAAATTGCTTTCAATGTTTTGTTAAGGGATCAAAGGCTGAGGGAAAATGACCACATACTGGCCATTAATTGCACGCCATTGGATCAGAACATTTCCCATCAGCACGCCATTGCCCTCCTCCAGCAATCCACAGGATCCCTGCATCTGGTGGTGGCTCGGGAGCCATTTCAAGGGAACAGCAGAACTGCCTTATTAAGTGATGTAAATCCACCTGAGACTGTGAGTTGTTGTAATACTGTCAAAATCAGATTTTGAGCTGGGCTGGATATTTTTTTTTTTCTTCCGTGGCTCTAAGTGTTAGTGTTAGCGAGTTTTACGTGGAGGGATCTTTTCCTTTAATCAGATTTTATATGTGATGACGTTTCTTTTAGACTCACCGTGCAGTAAGTACAAGGCTTCCATTGCAAAGCTGCGTGGAGTTGTTATAAAACAGATCCTGGGTTTTTATGGGATAGCAGAAGCTTCAGTAGATCACCATATTCTTATCAGCAGGGTCTGTTCAGCACAGGCTGGATGAAGCATTTTATGGGTATACCCAGCTGAAACCTACTTGTGCTCAGCAATTAAAGATGCTCTGATTACCTCTTAAAAGAGAGTAAACATAACCTGCCATGAGCACTGCTTGAAACAGCCCAACCAATTTAAACTGGCACTGCTCACACCAAAAAAAGCCTTGTCTTTGTTTTAAAAAATAAACACAATTTATCTGTTAAAGAACCTCTCAATCCCTGTTTATTTATCAGCTTGTTTTGGTTCTGTTGGTTTTTTTTTTTCCCCCCATCTGCAAATTTCAGTGATTGGGAAGCCTTTTGTTTTTGTGACAAAGGAGGGCTTGTCACTGGGACATGTAATAAACCAGGGCTGAACTTCCATCTGTGTTCCACCCATATGGTCCAGGTGGCTTCCCTGAATTCGGTCAAACCGCACACCTAAATCCAGGGATTGCAATATTGGAATCTGAATTTATTATGCTAGTAGATTTGATGAAAATCTGGGTAAAAGCAGTGCTTTTCCTTATTCTTAGTAATTATTTCCCTCCTGATTATTACAGAGGTAGTGAAATCTGAAGGTTTTAGTGGATAATCAATATTGTTTATTGCACTGAAAATTTTAAAGAATTAAATTTTAACTGCTTTTTCATTGAAAGATCTGCACTGAACAGACTAACAAAATAAAATACAAATATATATCTCTGCAGGGGGTCTTTAAACTTCTTTTATGATATTTAACTGGCTTTGGCAAAGATTTTCAGTATGCTAATAAATCCTTTATTCGCAGAAGACTTAAATCTGCCTACTTTGCTCCATTTGGGCTTGTATGAGATATTAATCTGACAGAAACATTGGCTGGGTTTAGGTTGCTTAACAGCTTTGTTATTTTCAGGTTGTCTTGTAGAACATAAGGTCATGGTACAGTGTAGCTTGGAAATTTGCTTCCAATCCAGTATGGCAGAATATTGTGCTGTGCTATTAATTCAGTGCTGAATGGTGGTGTTCAGAGCGTGTAAGTGAAATAACAGAAATAAGAATTTGGGCAACGCCGAGTGAAAACTGGGCCAGTGCAAGCTCCTTGCCTCTGTTTTTCCCTCTTGTTTGCAGTACTCTGGGTTTATGAAAAACTCAAAGGATACTTTTCTTCTTGGCAGGAAAATCTTAAAATTGCTTTTTCTTAGTCGAGCTTTTTCCTAGTATCCTGTTATCCTGAAAGTGAAGGACAAAATGTGTGTTTAAAAACAGATGAGAAATCCCACTGCGTATTTGTAAGGAAATGGAGCTGAGTGAACAAAATCCCACAGATCTCCAGTATGTGGGGTGGAGACAGAAAATTGCTCTGATTAATTCTCCTCGTTCCTGCTACACGTGAAAGTGAGAAACGTTAATGATCGTCCGAAATTAAAATCTCCTCTTTTTATTAATTGCAGATTCACTGGGGCCACATTGAAGACGTTGAGCTGATTAACGATGGTTCAGGATTAGGCTTTGGAATTGTAGGAGGAAAGTCGAGTGGAGTAGTTGTAAGAACAATTGTTCCTGGGGGATTAGCAGATCGGGTAATTTGTTATATTATGTCACTTCTTGTTTGATTGCAAAGTATAATTAACCGCTTTTGACAGTCTTAAAATAAACTAATATACTTAAACAAAAGGAAGCTGATAGCATCAAAGTCTGAATGCCAACACATGCTTTATAAATAAATATGTTGAAGGTATGAGTGAGGAAAAAGTCAGCACCTGATATATATTAAGTTGTTTCTCAGAGAAGCTTTGGCTCTTGTAACATTGTTGAACATGCAGAAGTTCTGAAAAGTTGCCTGGTGTTTTTCATACTTTTGGTATTTTCACCCTTTGGTCAGTCTGGGGCAGGACAAATACTCTGTAGAATTTGGCACATTTGGCAACATCTATAGGAACAAACTCTCCGAGTGAATTGTCAGGCAAGAGAATCTGCCCTACCAAAGTCACTGCAGTGCGAGGTTCAGTTTAGAGATTGCAAATGTCCTGTTTTCAGTGGGTTTCACTGAAGGGGGGTCTGATCCCTGCCTTGCAGCCTGACCAGTTCCAGGAGACACTTAGGTTTGATGCAAAGCCTTTTGAAGTTGCACAGGCACAGTTTGCAACCTTTGACTGCTTGTCTTTAAAGACTCAGTGCTGAGTGTTGCTGCATTTCAGGAGTAGAACACTTGCAAGAACAAAACAGATTCAGATTTTTAAAGCGAATTTGGTCACGATGAGCTACAATACCTGAGGACTGGAACCTGTGCAGACAAAAGAGAGAGGCAAAAGTATTTCCTCTAGCGCAGGGTGGAAATAAAAGCTGGAAATTTGGAGAGCTTTACTGGAAAATGTTGGCTTTTTCTTGACTGTCTCCCTCTGAACCTGTCGTGTATAAATGAGTATTTTTTAATTTTTGTCTAACACCTGTTTTGCTGTAAGGAATAAAGTATTTTGGCTACCAGTGAAGCATGTCAGCTAAGAACTCACCACATCATTCTCAGCTGAATGAAACATCATTAGGAACATGTGAAATAATGAGGCATGTACATGTTAAAATTGGATGAGTTTGTAAATGAGTTGGAGTTGGTTCTGGGAATAACTCTGTGATTGCTGTATAAATCAGTGCACCAAAGGTGGTGGAGCTGTGCTGATCAATACCAGCTGAGGATTTGGTGCTAGGAATTCTTGCTTGTAATGGAAATGATGATGTAGGTCGTGAATCATAATTATCAGGTAAAAAATGAGTTGTGTGGAGTCTTGTTACCTTCAGTGGATTTACTCACTCGAGTTGGAGCTGGTCACTTGAGAAAAAAATTTGCCAGGCGAATCTAGAAGTATGAGGGAAAAACTCGAAAAATTCCTAAATCAAAATGCTGTGCTTTTATTCTAATCCCTATCTGATGAGGAGTGTTCTGTGAAACAGGGCACACAACAATCTGTGAGATTATAAAACATTGTTGCTGCCTGTTTTCTCCGAAATGAGCCAAAGAGTGGAAGACACAGGGCATGACTGTCCAAACGAGTCCTTGAGTTATTGACTAAGTTGCCACAGTGCTCATTTTTCTGGCATTTTCTCACGTTGGTTCTCATGGCCATGAGGATGCCTCTACATAGTTTCAGTTTGGTGATGGAACAGATACTTTGTGCATGGGCTGGAAACACTTCTTGCCATTTAATTTGTGTTTGAAGGACGGGAGGCTGCGGACGGGAGATCACATCCTGCAGATCGGAGGCACCGACGTGCAAGGAATGAGCAGTGAGCAGGTTGCCCAGGTGCTGAGGAACTGTGGGAATTCTGTCAGGATGATCGTTGCAAGGGACCCCAAGGGCGAAGTCATGGAGGCTCCACCACCTCCTGTGAGCTGGCCAGTCAGCACAGCACCTTCTCTTCAGAATGGAAATGTGAGTACCTGCTGCTTCCTGGTGACTTTTTTAAGTCTGTTTGTGGCTTGTGATCAGAAAGGAAGGAAAAAGCAGAGTGTTCTTGGGCCCTAAAGTGCCTCTCCTCTCGAGTTTTCAGCTATCATATGCTTATATTTAAATGGTCATTATTATAGCCCTGCCTTCTATAATTTTTTCCCTTTTTCCTCTATTTTATTAATACCTGTGATCTTGGGATTGGAATGACCAGCTTTACAGAATTTATTTCAGAGTGGCTAATTTAATTACCAAGACCATAAACATTATCGATAAGTGGTACTTTTAGTTCTTCTTCTTAGCTCATTACATTTTTTCTAATCAATCATTTGTAAGTGGGTTTAAAACTGGACTGTGAATTTCCCTAGTCTGAAATCCAGAGAGCCACGGCCACACCAGAATTATTCAGCACAATCATCTTTTTATGAAACATAAGTGTAATGTTTTCATAGTCTACGCTACTGCCTGTGATAGGAAATATATCTAAAAATTTTGAAACTTGTTTTAGCAAATCTTATCATGGTCATATCAAAGTCTCTTGTTTTTGAAGTCATTCTTTTCAGTTTTGAGTAATTAAAATCAACAAATGCTACACTAAGTGTACAGTAGGTCTCGAAACATAAACAAAGCTGTGCTTGTGTACCATCTGCTGCTACTGTGCTGCTTAGAGTTAGGTGTAGAATCTGAGTAGCCTTTTCTTTCCTGTTTAGTTTCTTGAATATGAGTGAAGAGAGCTGGGGGTTTTTTGAAGCACCGTTTTTAAAGGTCAGAGTAGAAGTCCCTTTACTACCAACTCACCTCTTTGCTCGCTGGGCACAGTCACTGCAAAGGCAGCTTTGTGTTTTGCATCTCTGGAAAAATGCTGTGGCTGTGTCAGTCGAGTATTTTGGGTCCTTCTCAAGCTCCTCTTCTCCCCAGGGAGATCCCCAGGAGGGATCAGTGCAGTAGGAAACGCGGTGTCCGGGAGATGGGAGGGGGTGATCTGCATCCCTGAGCCTGGAGCCTGAAAATTGGGCTTGTCCAATACTCTGGCAAGAGGCTTTCCATGGGAATCAGCATTGTTTTGAGGCCCTTCTTTCCTGACTGGATCATGTTTTCCAAGGCCCATATTAGGGGCAAAATAACGTGGTCTTAGTTTTGTTTCCTCCACAAAATACTGTTTTTCTCTCCTCCTGTTGTTACTGATCAACCCTGAGCACTGTAAATGCTGCAGCCTTTCTAAAATGTGATTCCTTCTGGATGTCTTTTCAGTGTCCTCCGTGTTCCTGGTGTGCAGTTTAGAGGGGGAAAAATAATTTTCTGAACTAAATAGTGCCTTCCTGTGTAGATTTGAAGAAACTCCTCTTCCTGGTGCTAGGAGAGATTTGCTGAAGACAAGATTAGTGGTTAATCTGAATGTATTTATTAGTTTAATGATGATTTCAATGATCCACCATTCAGTTTGTATCAGATTTATAATGGAATTTATCCATATAATCTAGTTTTTCTCTGGTTTCTGAGTACTTTCACTAGCTGTGAGCTTTGGAATAGAAAATATTTTCCTTTTCTCTTTTTTTGCAAACCAGCAGAAAGGTATTTTTAATAGGTGGTTAGTTATTTTCAGTTTCATATTAATATTTGATTTTCTTTGGATTTCCTGTAGTAGAGGATAACTGGAACTATTTCTGTCTGTGTGTGGGCACAAGAAAACAATCTTATTATCTGTGCTGTCCAAGACAGTGACAGCAGTGTGAGCAGCCTGCTTGTGCCAGCTGTATTTAGGACTTTGCACTTTGATTTTTCTGGACTCCATTTCAATTCTTTTGCTTTCTACCAGGAGTGTTACTTAGAGAAAAATGTTTGTAGCCAGAGCACTGACCCTGAGGAGCTTTTGATTGTCAAAACAGCTGGGCCCTCGAGGCCACAGCTCCATTTCAGGTGCTGCTATGGGCTTGTTTACTGGAGATAAGTGACAGCATCCAAACTTATCTTCATCTCCATCAGCCTTTTATGGAGCAAGGGAGTTGGAAGGCATTTAATGAGCTTAATGACTTTGCTGGTGGAGGGAGGTGTGTGTGATAACGAGATAGCTGCCCATCGATTTCTCTTCCATTGAGAAGTGGAATAGGTATGGCTGGAACTCTGGGCTGCTTTTAATATGGGTCCTTCCAAAGCTGATACTTGGCAAGCATTTGATTGAACTTCTCTTTTTTCACTCTCTTAAGAATTGTTTTCCATTTTCCCAGTCCATTTTTTGCTGTTGGCAGTGACAGTATCCCTCTTGATTTCATCACTTTACCAGACCTTACTTTCATCATCTTCCTTTTGATCTCATTGGCCTGTATCTGATTACAGAAAGCAAACAACTCTATGTATTTTAATTTATCCCTTGCAATCCCAGATTTATGTGCTTGATTGTTTTTCTCTTTTGGTCTCACCAGTGTCTTTACTGTTCCCTGTTTGAACTCTTGCCTTGCAGTTCTGATTTTTGCTGGTCAGAGGAGAGTTGCACAGACATCCCAGGGCCAGCTTTGTAGGGGCTTTACAAATAAATTTACACTGCATTTAAACAAAAGGAAAAGCAAAATCACTGCTCACTTCTGAGGATCTTAATTAACCTGTGATATTGTAATGGCACTGGGAAATTGAGAGGGTTTTTTATTGTCTTGTGCTTTATTTATAGGATAATGACAACTTTTTTGATACCTATGACGTTGAACTTATAAAAAAGAATGGGCAAAGCCTGGGAATAACAATTGTTGGATATTCTGGCACATGTGATATGGGTGAGTTCTACAGGATGTAATAAAGTGTTGGACAGGGGCTTCTCAAATACCTTTTATTGACCATGAGGAAAATGAATAGCTCCTACCTGTGCTAGGATATGGGAACATGGAATCAGGGTTTTTTTTCCCTTCAATTCTCTTTAAATTAGAGCTCTTAACTTGTCTTTCAAATATTGGTGGCACAAATGATAATATCTTTACAATTGGCCCAATGAATATGTGGTTTTATGCACAGGGGTAGTGGCTTTTATCCCTCCGTGCTGAGCACGGACAGACCACACTGGGCAGGTGTCTGGGGAAGCTTAGTGTCCAGAAAAGGATGGATGAAGTGTCAAGATTCACTAGAATTACAGATCAGCATCTCATATTTAGTGGGAGTTTGTGAAAGGGAAGTGTTAAGTGTTTCAGGTTTTTTAAATTTTTTTTCATTGTTCTTATTTCCTTGTTCTCATTGGGAGTTAGAATTAATAATCAAACGCCAAACGTGACAAAGGACAGCTTTTCTGATTTCCATGTTTCTCTTTTCTTTTTTTTTTCTTAAAGAAAAATCCTTTTTCATTAGGATTTACAGTACTAAATTCTTGAGCTGTAAGATGATTGAAGTCCTGATCAAAGTCCTTAAGCACATACTTTACTTTTAGCTTAGTTAGTCCTATTGAAATCAAAAGCAGCATGGATTTAAGTGATTGTGGTTTAAAGCCTGGGTAAGCACAAGGACGAATCCATGGAGGAGGAGGTGGCCTTTTGTGAGCCATTTTAAGGAAAAAAAATTGGAGGTCAGTGTACAGGTGGTTGTGTCAGTGCTGGTTTTTCCACCAGATATCCTCAGTTTTGTGTCAGGCTGTGGGAGTGATAACGTGCAGGTGGTGGGGGTTTACGGAATCATCGCTTTATGGACAGAAGGAAGTGTGTGAAAAAGGCTGGAATTAAAAATCTTAATAAGAAAAGAAACTAATTAGGTTAATGCAGTGACTTGTTTCTCTTCCCCCCCAACAGAACCTTCAGGGATTTTTGTGAAAAATATAATACCTGGTAGTGCTGCTGACCACAATGGCCAAATTCACGTTCATGACAAAATTGTTGCTGTAAGTAAAATACTGTGCTTATATATTGCTGTGGAACTAATACATTTCACATCTCTGTTAAACAAACAACATAGTAAAGACTTTCTAAAATTAACTAAACCTCCTCTGCTTTGCAGAAGAAATAATTTGGTGGTTTGTGTTTGTTTAGGTAGACTTGTGACAGAAACGAGCTTTGGCTTGCTGTGGTTAAAGTATTATTTTATATTCAAAGAAGTAGTAAATAGTAGTTAACTGTGAAAGAGGCAAGCATTTGGATTAAAGTGTTTCAGAGTGGGGAATCTTGGCTTTTGGCCTGCAGTAAAGATGAGCAGCATTAACCTCTACTTGAATTGAACGTGATTCGAGGATTGTTAAGATTCTGCAAGATGTGGCACATTGTTTGTGTTCCTTAATGGCTGTGTAGTGTGGATATAATCCAAATGTTAATGGTCACAATTCAGGTTTAAAAACCCAAGCTTTAAGTGTAGAAAAATGGGGAAACCATTATATAACAGTGAATTGAATAATAGCCAATTTTGCATTCACAGCACAAGCAGGAATGAATTCCACAGTCTTTTTGTTTCAAGAGATAATATTTATAGAGATATGATTTTAAATTACTTTTAAAATGTGTGCCATGCCAGACCTTCCAAAGCCAGCTTCTCCTCTGTGAGAGCAAAAATTAACATAACCTTTTATCTGCAGGAAAGGGCCTGTTGATGCATGATCTGACAGTGAGGTGAACAGAGCATTTTGGGTGTAAATTAAAATATCTGAAAATGCAAGAATTGGGCTGTTTAGGGTGGATCATACAGACAGTTGTGTGTAGAAGCTTGTGTGGGGCATGTTAGAAATCCTTGGTAATGAACTGGACAGAGTTCTAGGTTGGATACTCTGCTTGGAACCTTCCTCCACAGTCCTTGTCAAGCTGGTTTTGGTAAACAAGAACAATGTAAGGAAATATCTGTGCATACTTGTATCAGATTAGTAAATTCTGTTTTGTGGTTGTCCCCGTGAAAACAGATGAAGTTACTGTTGTGTTTCCTTTTAAAATGCATTTTGAAAATAAATTCTCATCAGTGAAATGGAACAGATTTAATGAGATTGTTTTGCAAATACTGCTGTCTTGGGAGAGTAACCCTGTAATTCCTGCGCTAAATAACGTGGCTGTTGCTTACAGCCCATGGTACTTCACAGCACAGCCTAAGAATGCAGCACAATTACTGTTATTTGATACACTTTTCTTGTTTTAGGTTGATGGAGTCAACATCCAGGGTTTTTCCAACCAAGAAGTGGTAGAGGCACTGCGAAACACGGGGCAGACTGTACGTCTCACCTTGCTTAGAAGAAAACCTTCCTTTTCTATTTCCTCAGAAACACCTTCAAATAGAGGTAATTTTTTTTTTCTAGCAACTGATTTTATTTTTCACTCAATTTACAGCTACCTCATTGAACGGTTTAGGACTGGGTACCACATGATCCTCGATATTTTTAAGGGTGCACTATAGAAAATTAAGATATTTAAAGAGGAATGGAAAGAGACAAAAATGAGAGATTCAGGAAAATTCAGTGCAAAACTCCCGTGTACCCACCCCACCAAAAAAAAAAAAAAGAAGGAATTAGTGAGGTGTTGTTCCTATTTCCTATGTTTTGCAGCATATGATTTGGGTTTTTTTCATCTGTTTTCACAGTGCAGCCAACTGTTCCAATCTGTGTGTCCCCTGGAGCTGTAGGGACTGAAATTAGTGTGGACGCTAAGAATGAGGGAAAACAGGAGCAGAGGGATAATCTTCACAATGAAAAGCAGCAGAGTCTACACCAAGCAGGTAGATAGGATATCTTGCAGTGCCTCTTCTGAGTCTGGTTAAAGGCTTCCATCTTTAATCCATTTTCAGCACTGCTGGGCTGAGGTGGCTGACTCCGCCTTCAGCATTTGCCCTGCAATGCTCTCTGAAGTAAAGCTCTGCCTCTTGGATCTACCAGCTCCTTCACCCCACCCTGTCCCCAAGCTGTGGCACTGCCCACAGGTCTGCTGAGAGTGGATTCTGTGGTATCTCAGGGCCTGGGATTCTCTGGATCTTCTTCCTTGCACGAAATTTGTCCTTTTCCAGTCAGCAGTGAACCCCCTTGTCTAGGGAGGGTTTTTTTAAGGTTATAGCCAGTGGAGGTGCAGCTGCTTCAGAACTCTGGAATGACTCTGATAAACTCCATAGAGCTGAAAGCCTCCAGCTCAGTGATTCCTCTTTCTGGTCCTGGTCCTGCACTGATGACCTGAGGTGTCCTGCCTGCAGCCTTGCCTTGGTAGAGTCTTGTTCTTCCTCCTCTGCTGCCAGGGCCCTGCCCCAGCCTCCTGGGGAAGCAGCACCAGGAGGTGGAACTCCTGGGAATTCATATTTATCTCCTGATCCAGTGTTACCTCAGTCATACCCATTTAATGATTGGACTCCATCATCTTAGAGATCTTTCCCTGCCTTACTGATTCTGTGATCTGCTTGCCCTCACACATCTTAGACTCCTGCAGAGTATTTTCGTAATATTCTCCTGGTTTCCTGTACCACACCTCTGATGCCCATTTGCTGCAGTTTCCCCTTCTGGCACTGCAGTGACTTCACCAGAACTCGTGTCTCGGGTGTAAAGACCTGATAGCTGGAGTTCACAAAAGGCAGTTTTTAACAAAAGGCATTCAGACACAGGGGCAGGTCACAAAGGCGTGGGCTGCTCTGGGTTTTAGCTGACTTGGGAACCAAGGCTGGAGGTCTTTCCAGAATCTTCAATTCCCCCACAGATTTCTGGGCTCCTCTACAGGAACTTCTGGGTGAATTTATACAGCTTGTGTTAAAGTCAGCATAAATTATCCTTATGCCTTGTAGTTTCTAAGAGATGTAGATGTAATAGAGGATTCTAAATTACGGCTGTCAATGAATAGCAATTTTGCTGTGATTGTTGAAGATCTGTCAGTATTAAAGACAACCTGGAAACGAGAGAGATGTAGCAGTTCCTATATTCCATTCTGTTTTACTTTTCTGTCCAAGCCTTGTAACCAGACATCCTTTGTTGTGACTTTTGCATGTTCCCAGAAATAGGAAGCCAGAACAGAGGTGGTTGAGTAGCTGAGAGTTGAGGTTCTCAAAGCATTGTTTTGCTATGACAGAGGCTAGAAAAGAGCAACACTTTGTCTGTCCTGTGTCACTTAATCCAGGTTTTTTTTTACTGTGGGACTTCTATGCATATTTTACTCTTGCAGAAATACGATGTATGAGATTTTGCCTTGGCATAGAATTTAATGGCCAAGTTTAAATTCCAGAGATAGGTGCTTATTTTGGATGTGGTGATGGGCACTTCATTATAATGGTGCTAAAGTAAATACTGCTAATTTAAGGCTCTGGCTAAACTCTGGAAATGCTTTTAGAAGTTTAATGTGAAAGGTATGTTTTATAAAATGCGTATTCCTTCCCTTTAAGCCCAGTCGTGTGAAATTCTTATTAAACTGTGTTTCCTGGGGAGGTATTGAATAGTAATTCTGGCCAGGCAAAGCTGTGCTTAAGCAGTTCTGGTACAAAGGCAGCAGGGTTTGGGCTGCGACGTGCACGAGGCCTGGAACTCTGTGCAGGCAATGAACTTAACAGCTGCTTCTGCAACTGCAGACTGGGCAGAACTGCTCCATCCTGCCTTGCAGGAGTACTCAGAACCCAGAGGGACGGTGATGGGAGTCAGAAGCTTAAGAGATGTCTGGGGAAAAAGCCCCAGCAGTAGGGCAAGGTGAAAGTTTATGAAGGGCACCAAAGAACAGTGCTCACCCTTGTGTAGTAACTTTGTGAGACCAGGAGGAAGCTGCAAGGAAAAAAGATCCCAGTTTTGAAGAAGCTGACACTTTTGACCAGAAAAAATGAGTTTTACAATACATTTGTGGTTTCTTCTTTATGCTTGCTAATTAGAAATGAAAAACTGCCTGGAAGCGCAGGCAGAAGGACAGGCTAAATATGCTGAAAACTTGTTGCTAATGAAAGCTGTCCCTGGGAAGTGTTTTCATTTCTGAGGCCTTGCACATTATAGAAGACATGGTACATATGTCAGGTCATGAGGAATTCAGCTGGATGGGAGACTAGAAAGAAATTTCCTATTAGCTGCCATGTGGAAAAAGCTGTTTGGGGAAAAAGGAACATTGTGAGTGAATTGAGTGATGCCACTGGAATTGAATATATTCAATCCAAATCCCTTCAGCCCACATTTCCACAGTTCTAAGGAAGTTACAAGCAGAGACTTCAAAGTGTATTTGAAAGAAAAAAAAAAGGGGAAAACTTCAAATGGAGACGTGCATCAGCATCTGCTCTGAACAACTCATAGATTTTGGTAATGTGTTTTGGAAGTGACAAAAAAATCTGTATTTAGCCAGCTGAACACAGCTTACAGTTGCTGAACTGAACTTTGAGCTTGACCCTGAGATTCATTACTCCTGGTGAACCTTAAAATCTATATTTGGCTGCACAGGGGATTGCAGGTGCTCAGGTCCTGTGTGTTCACACTGTTGTAACTCAGCAGTAGCAGAAAAAGAGACTCAGGAATTTCTGTCCCTGTGTTTTTCTGCAAATGGAAGGAGCAGAAGAATGCACTACTGTTCTGGTTTTGCTACAGTTGGGAAGTAAAGACAGTGATCAGCCCGTGCTTGATAATAAGTCTCAAATTAGAAACTTAATTTCCAGTGATGTTAAAAAAACCTTAACTGGCAGTTGAGAATTTTAGGACAATTTGTCTTCCCTTTTTTTTTTTTTTTTAGGAGATAATTTATTTCAGAGAGAACTGTGGGCTGTATTTACAAACCCAAGTTTTTAATCTTGGTGGGGCGTGTTTTTGGTAGGAGAAAATAGCTATCAGGACTGCTGGAATTCTTGGATATCTGCATCTGCTTGAGCCTGTAGGTTGAAGATCCTCTGGATCTTTGCAAGTGACATCTCAGTTGTTGGGCTCTGAGGAGTGTGGTTTCTCAGCACAGATCAGACAGAATTTGCCTGTCTGGCATGGCTGAAAGTGAGCTGGACAGATGCAGGGGTGGGTTGTGTTGTGGAAGTGAATTTCAATCTTTGTTTTTGATGAGCGGGAAACTTCAAAGTTACAGAAGTGTGTAATGAGGATTGCATTGCAGGGCTTTATCTCTGCAGCCCACGAAGGTGTTGAGAGCAGAGGCAGCTTGACAGGCCGCTTGTGCAGGCTTTTGCTCCTAGGTGGGCTCTGAGCTCCTCGTGGTGTCTTCACAGTTCCCCCCTGAGGTATTTTACCCGCTGTTTGTGTGCAAAACGTGAGCTTGTGCTTTACATTCCGCATTTCAGGGCGACGCAGCAGCAGCGCCGAGTGCTCTGCGCCTTGTCTAGACAACTGACAAACTCTTGCAGTCATTCGGGGGAGAAAAAACCCCCAGTTTTTGGTAATTCAGCCCCCAGATGCTGCCGCTGTAGCTGCTTGGTGGAATTTGCTGTAGAGCTTGATTCTTACCAGTTACACATTGCTCCAGCTTGGAACTTTATATGTGAGCTGAGCTTCTGGCTGAGGTCAAACGCAGGGCAGCCAGTCATTTTCTGCTGTCTAGCTCTGTCAAATTGTCTTACAGGACTGTAATACTGCCTTGGTTGCATAAGTAAGAAAGCTGAAAAGATATAAATGTCAAGATAGCCAAGTTCCCACGGAAGACTGGTTTAGAACTGGAGCTTATATTAAAGCTCATGTTACTTACTGGCCTAATTAAAGTAGACAAGCCTTTATACCTGCCAAATATATAAATAAAGTCTGTGCCTGCATTGTGCTGACACAGCCCCTCGATAACAGCAATATCTTGTCAGGTGTTTTCCTTCTTAAGGGGGCTCATTTGGGTGGGAGATGATGTTTCCCTGGAGTGGGAAGCGTTTTTATGGCAACAAATGATGAAGTCGTGTGAAATTTGTTTTGCAGCCTGAAAGAATGATTTATTTACAGGACTGCATGGTGCAGAACTCACATCTCATCATCAAGCATCACCTTTTCTGCCTCTCAGCTGAATAAATCACACTTTTACAGGAGCTGACATTTTGCATTGTTTTCCTAAGAAAGACATTTTTGATTTGCGCTGTTTGATAGCCTCAGCTTAATGCACTTCCCTTTTGGGGATTATTCCCTCTAATCTTTTATTTACACTGAATTTTTATTGGAGTATTTAGAAGTAAATGTACTTCTGAATGTACAATATGCTTCTAAATTTAATATTCACTTTCATATTTAGGAAGAGTCCCACTCCCTCCAGCACATGAGCTGAAATCCAAGTGGGAAAACCTGCTGGGACCGGAATATGAAGTTATGGTATGTTTTATTTCAATGAACTACATTCATGAATGTTATTTCTTTAAATTACAGATCTGTGAGCTTAGCATTACAGGCTGTTTATAGAACAGTTCAGTGTTTGGAACAGATCAGTAACATCAAATTTTCTTTCCTGTAACATCAGAGCTGAGATGTATGTTATAATGAGTTGGGGGATTTGCTGCCCTTTTGTTATATTCTGTTTATATAGATACTATTTTTATACAAATACAAGGCAGGAACAGTGATTTAAGGAAATCAGCTGTCCTGTTGGATCTGCATCACAGCAACCACTTAAAATATATGGCATTTTTATTATTTCATTCATGATCTTTTTGTTTTACTGGGCACTGGGAAAAAAAAAAGTTTAGGATAGAGCTTCTGTTTTCACAAGAATCTTACAATTTTATCTGAAGAATGAAAGAATGATTTTCAAACATGCTGGGAAAATACGAAGTAATTCTCAGTAGTGTAACTTTGTGGTGCCAGTGTCTAGTGTAGATATTTCTTCACTTCGTATTAAATAATTGCCTAGGAAAAGATTGTTTTGATGAATTGTCACGAGGAGCTGATGGAAATTGTAATTCACTTGTGCTTTCCAGTGCTGGGTGAGTCAGTGAGTACAGATAAAAGACTCTGGACAGTGTTCTTTCCGAAGCCTTAAAAAATTCTCACCACCACCAAGAAAATGCCCTGTTTGTCTTTGCAATGCTTGTCCAGTTGATTTAGAGACACTTATTTTTACTACTTGGAGTAACCATCGCTCCAGTCACTCTCTGGAAGATTTAAAGTAGCTTTAAGAATTGCCTTGAGAAACTCGCTTCCCTCCTTTCCATTAGCACTCCTTTAAGATCTGAAGTTCGTGTAAGATTATGTACATGATGCAATAAATCTGTTTGGCTGCCCACTTCAGTTGCTTGGTATTCCCATCCTTACATTTCAAGGGGCTGATATTACCTCCCTGAGCACTATCACACTTCCCACAGAGGACGAAAACCTGCTTAGTTGGTGAATCCGGCCGTCCCCAATCCTTCTTCAGCCGCCGCCGGTGAAATGTCAGCAGTGAAAATGTCAACGATGGGGCCTTTTGAATAATAGAAGGGAACTCTTGTGGCATCCCATTCTGAAAGTCATTTTTTGGTTCTGGTCGCCTGTGCTTCCCTCCTGTGTTCAGAGGCAATGCTCAGTTTGAGTCCAGCCCGTGACACCGCGGTCCCTGTGTCACACCGATCTCACGCGGCTCCCAGAACTCATCCTGAAGGTTCCTACAGGATTCTCTCAGCAGTATTTATCCTCAGAGGAAATAGCTGTTTGAAGAGAAGGGTTGGTGGCCCTCCCGGCTTCTGGTCCTTTGTGGTGCCAGTGGAAGGAGCTGAGATCCCAGGAAGGGATGTAGGACAGTGTGGTATCAGGCAGGCTGAGGAGCTACAGGTCATAAATCCATTTAGTTTACAAGCGCGGACATTAAATGGGTTCTATCTGTCAGGAAAAACACCCCGAGTACTGGAAAACAACATGTTGGAAGCCTTATTTAAAATTAATCCAAAAGAAAAGTCTAATCTTTATTAAACTAGAAGTTTTCAAAGAAAAGTTACCTGATTTTTTGCAAGGCTGTTTTTTTCAGACCTACCAAGTGTAGCTTTCTTTCAAACATTCAACTTAAGTGTCCCAAATTCCAGCCCTGGGCCATTGTTGTGGTTTGACAGCCATAGATTGGAACTAAATGATCTTTAAGGTCTCTTCCAACCCAAACCATTCTATGATTTTATTTTGTCTTATTACATTTAAAATCAAAGTAAATAACCTTCTAAGGTTACAGATAAATCTGTTATGTTAGGGAGGGACAATATAAGAAAACTCGTGGTGAACACAGTCATTTTATTAATCTTAAAAAAAGATACTGAAAGGATTTCCTGTCCCTGTTTGAAATAACCCACTTTCCATTGCCATTTGGTAATTAAAGTTCTGTATTTCAAGCCATGTTAGCAACAGAAGTTGGTGGGTTAGTCTGGATGTGAGATGGCTGCACTATAGCCCGAGGTAACAACTTAAGCTGTCATACTTTCAAATTCTGATTGGCAAGTCCGTGTGGGTATTTGTGTCAAACATAATGGCATTTTGTGCTTACACAGGATTACTGAACTTGACTAAAATTGGCATTTGGGCTCCGGGAATAGGATAATATTGGAGTCTGCTAATAGTGCATAATCACCACATTCCTACTTGTAAATGTTCTGTGCTTGAAAGATTTTTCTAACATTTGTTTAAAATTATTTTGCATCAATGTGACTTTGTTTAAGTACAGTTTATTTTGCTTGTGAGTTTTTTGGGGGTTTTTTTTGCCAGAATTTCATCATTCTGGCAAAGTCTTTATTGTCCCGCTGTTGAAAAATGTTCTGATGTCCAATTTTTAGGTTGTGAATGTGGATATGCCCTTTACAGACGATTCAGAGCTCCAGAAGTACTCAAAGGTAAGACTTCCATGGTGGTTTCCTTCATGGTATATGTTGGCAGAGTAATCCTGGGAGGACATGACACAATTCCAGATGTGTTTCAGGAATTTAGTGGTTTTGTGGTTCTGTATTTTCCAAAAAAAGGCTGCCAATATTCTGCTTATCTCCTGGACTGATCCACTACCTTTTCATAGCACAGGCAAATGAACCTTTAAACAGTTCATTACCAAACCCCCAAACAACAAAAAAACACCCTCAAACCATGCACATAAACCCTAAATTTTGGGGTACTTAATTACATGGAATGGAGCAGAGGTTGAAACTGCTGAACTATGTCATTGTCCTGCAGAGGAGTTTGCCACAGTAATCCTGGCTCAAGGAAAGGGAGGTATAATTAATTTAACTTGTCAGACCTTAAATTAATTTCACTTCCAAGAGATTTTTCAAGATACGTATGTTAATATTGCGGAAAAGAGGTTTTAGAGGTGATGCATTTATATATTTGTGGGGACATCTCGCTGGGGAAGGGCCGTAAAGTTGTAATCAGACATGGCTCTGAAGGAATGCTGTGGATCAGTGGATTGCCTCTTTTACTTGAATCCAGAAAAGTCACCAGAAAATGTCCAAACTGAAGGAGCAGCTCCTGCTGATCATTTCTTCTTCCCAAGTTGCCATGATTTCTGCTGCCTTGTCTGGATAGTGTATCACTTTTATTCTAGCTTTCCTAATATTAGCAGACTTAAGGCACTGAGGGTTGGAGTCTCCCTAGAAAAAAATTCCAAATTAGGGAGGCACAGTGGGAAAAGGCTGACACAAAATCAGTGATTTCCCCTTGCAGAAAAAGGATGTCAGTTTTAGTAACTACTTACAGAGAACACTTCATGCATATTTTTTCTACCTCAAAGTAGTGTAGTTCCCAGAGGAGTAAGATAGCTGAGCTTGTGGTGAGATCTTATAGTAATTATGGAATTTACTTTATTCTTTTATTTATTTTTATTTCTTTTATTTTTGTTTTGCTCCAACCGCATGGAAGACGGGTTGGAACTGGATGATCCTTAAGGTCCCTTGCAACACAAACCATTCTGTGATTTGTTGACAGCTCACCTTTTGGGAGGGATGGACTTTAGTTGGTTCTTCTCTCTACATTTTTCCCGATAAGATCAATTTTTTAAGAATACAGGTCAAATTTCCTTTTCCCCCAAAGAGCAGGCTGGTTATTTTTATTTGTACAAACAGTTTGTAAAGAGAAGTTATGGACATCAGATGAGGTCACTGTGAACATTTGATCATCTTGCTGTGTGTTTGGTTCAGTTTGGTGAGCTACTGAATCCTAAATCTCTTTTTATTGTGGTAGATAAAGATTTATACTTAAATGTATACTTACATTTATCTTTTGGCAGCTTTTACCCATCCACACCCTGAGATTGGGAGTTGAGCTGGACACGTTTGATGGACATCATTACATATCATCCATTGCTTCAGATGGCCCAGCTGCAGCGCTTGGTCTCCTGCAACTGGAGGATGAACTTCTGGAGGTAAAAAAAGAGAATGGAACCCCCACAAAAGTAAAAATTATGTGTATTTCCTGTTTGTTTGGCCTTCTTAAAATGCTTCTCCTAAGTTCTGGCTTGGCTGCTGTGTGTGCAGTAGTGGTATTCCAGAGTTAGTTGTGGGAGCAGAGTTGTGCTCTGGAATTCACATTCATTTTCTTCGCTGTTCCCTTCCACATTTATGGACAAAATGTCAGATTCTTGTGACCTCTCAGTGACTTCTTGGGGGTTTTTTTCTGAAATACTTTAACACAAGTATCAAGAGTTACAAGGGCAGAGATAATATTTGTGTTGAATTATTTGTGGTCCTGTGGCTCAGTCTTCTGCACAATCTGGCTTTAGCTTTTGTGGTGGATAATCTTTCTGAATATTTGTCACTCCTAAAAAATTTACAGCAGTCTTAGGAA
The DNA here is from genome assembly GCA_013389985.1 of Dryoscopus gambensis. NCBI lineage: Eukaryota > Metazoa > Chordata > Aves > Passeriformes > Malaconotidae > Dryoscopus > Dryoscopus gambensis. Next base: position 437,628 of record WEIT01010132.1, on the reverse strand, counting down.
TAGTGGTTCCAGTTACACAATAAAACTTTTTTGTTGAGTGTTGAAAGATATTTGTGTGTATGAGCAAATACATCAGTTTGTTTAAATGTGTATAAAGAGGTCTTGGGGCACCTTTGGAGTTATCAGAATCACACCAGACCTATTTTCTCAGGAAAAATGATCATTTGATAATATTAAAATAATTCCTATTTCGTATGTGTGTGTACATGTATCCATTGGTATCTCAGCCTGCAAGTGAAAAGACAATAATTTCTTACTGAATGCATGCTCCTTGTGGAATATTTTGATATTTGAACCTTTTTTTAGTGGATGCAGAGAACATTTAATGGAAACAGAATTAGACCTTTTGAAAGATTGATTTGTTAGGTGTACAGCTATTTTGCTTTTACTTCTTCACCCTCTAACATCAAAAATTCATACTGATATCACTAAGACCTAAAACATTTTCTTATTGCCTAATGGAGGAAATCTTGATTCCTGAAGGAAGGGATTAATGGAATGCTGGAAGTGTCATTTAAATTTCTTGGCCGCTAAACAAAAAAAAATTACACAAAAAGCAATAATGCAGTGCTGTAGAGTAACTTAGGAAACTTTAATTGTATGTATTTAACAGTTTTATGTATTACTCTGTGCTTAGAATTAAGTTCACAGGTATGTCCAGACCTTGTGAGTATAAATTTTTTGCTACTCTGTAGTTGGGAAAAAACCCCCAACAAAATAAAAATGTGCTCTGGGGCTAAAGCTGTATGTGCCAGGTTTAGCCCAGGCTATGTTTTTGCAGCCAAGTTATAAATCCCCTTAAATAGGGGTTTGCAGTGGAAAAAGTGACAGCCCCATTCCCCAAACAAGCAGCCTTACCTGGGCCTGATACATTTGGGATTGAAATATGATCAGCAAGGATTTTTTTTTTAAATATACAGTGAGGCTGAATGTTGATTATTTTTAATGATGTGTTTGAATTATGACAGAAAGCACGATACCCCTCCCCTGCCCTTCATTTTAGCTAATTCCATTGTGTTCTTTTTTAGGAGTAAATTGCTGCTTTGTGCCATTTTGTTGTATTATTTCCCTGCTATGTGAGGGCTGGCTGGCTGACGGGCTGAATGAGTGGGTGTAGGGCACCTTGCCTGCTCAGAGGCTGATTTCTGGCAGCTGCAGGAGGAGAAATGGGAGTCCCCAGGTCTGCTGGGGGGTGCACAGTAGCTCTTCCCCATCCATCACGGGATGCTGAGAAGTGCTGGGAGCTTTCCACCACGCTGCCACTCTCCAAGCATTAAAAAATCCTTACGCGTAGATCCTTCTGCTTAAATAATTAACTAATGGATGAGGCTGATAGCTCAGCACTTGCTGTAATTCTTGCAGAAAAAGCCCTGAGCAGTTTGTCTTACTGTGGTAAGTTCCACCACTCTCAGTTTAAGGAGGCCAGTTCCACCACTCTCAATTTTTCTGCTTGGCTGGGATGTAGAGGGTGAGAGGAACTCTGTGTTTCCCAGCAGTACAAACTATATTTACACTGCAAAAAGCACAAAGTGGGGGGGAAAAAATAGAAGTGATCAGGAAGCAAATGTTGGCTAAAGTGAGATTGCTGTGAAGCCTTGCATAAGATTGAATCCCTCTAATCAGCAAGATCTGGGAGGTGTATGGAGAGGCTTTGCCTCAAGTGCACATGGACAAAGGTGTGTCCATGTCTGGTGAATGTTTCCATGCTCTGTTTTCTTGGATCAAACGTGGTTTCTTTGCAGTTTGGGTATGGAGGGAAGTATTGAAGGTAATCTTCAGTTATCCGCACTTGCTGTGCCTTGGTTCCTGTTGTGGAGTGACTCGGATAGGTGCTGGATTCCTAAACCAGTGGCTGCACTCCAGCAGTGTGAACACTGGGGTGTGAGAGAGGCTTCAGGCAGCCTGAAAGAAATCCCTGGAACGCACGAGGTGTAGGGATTGAGTCCACAGCACTGGTTGGGTTAAACCCCTGCTTTTTTGGGGCTGCAGTGCTGGCTAACACAGGGGATGTTCAGATCTGACACCTGCTGACATCCTGCTTTCCTCATATTTAGGGACACCCTTATGGTGCAAAGAGAGATACCCTCAGGATATAAAGGTTATAAAATAGGTAAAAGAGGATGAATCACTTTTCTTTCCCTGCAGAAGTAGAATCATAGACTCACAGAATGGTTTGGGTTGGAAGGGACATTGAAGCCCACCCAGTTCCACCCCTGCCATGGGCAGGGACACCTTCCACTGCCCCAGGGTGCTCCAAGCCCCGTCCAGCCTGGCCTGGGACAATGCCAGGGATCCAGGGGCAGCCACAAAAAAGTGCATCTGCAGTATCCCATTTTTAAAGCACCATGATCTCTCTCTCTATCTCTCTCTCTCTATCTCTCTCTATCTCGCTCTATCTCTCTCTATCTCGCTCTATCTCTCTCTATCTCGCTCTATCTCTCTCTATCTCGCTCTATCTCTCTCTATCTCGCTCTATCTCTCTCTATCTCGCTCTATCTCTCTCTATCTCGCTCTATCTCTCTCTATCTCGCTCTATCTCTCTCTATCTCGCTCTATCTCTCTCTATCTCGCTCTATCTCTCTCTATCTCGCTCTATCTCTCTCTATCTCGCTCTATCTCTCTCTATCTCGCTCTATCTCTCTCTATCTCGCTCTATCTCTCTCTATCTCGCTCTATCTCTCTCTATCTCGCTCTATCTCTCTCTATCTCGCTCTATCTCTCTCTATCTCGCTCTATCTCTCTCTATCTCGCTCTATCTCTCTCTATCTCGCTCTATCTCTCTCTATCTCGCTCTATCTCTCTCTATCTCGCTCTATCTCTCTCTATCTCGCTCTATCTCTCTCTATCTCGCTCTATCTCTCTCTATCTCGCTCTATCTCTCTCTATCTCGCTCTCTATCTCTCTCTATCTATCTACCTATCTTTATCTTTTTTTTTTTCTGTTTCAAAGTCTGTTGTTTAGAACATCCATTAACAATGTTCTTCTGTTATCACTCACTATCTTGGGTTTTATGGTAAGGTAAGCTTTGACCCTTGTCAGGGCTTTCTGGTTAGCTGCTTACTGTAATTGGTTTCTTTCTTACTGTATAAATGCTCTTGCCTGTTTTCTGTAGGGTCTGTTTTAGTTTCAGCCTCTTGGTTACATTTTAAACTGGCAAAGTTAGAATCACGGAATCATTAAGTTTGGAAAACACCTCTAGGGTCATCGAGCCCAACTTTTAAACTACTTGTGGTAGTTCTGACTTCAAGTTTTTGATTGGAGCTCAGAACCCATGTTTGCTTAATATATTGTGAGAAAATTAAATTTTTTAGCTTTTGAAATTCAAACATGTAAGCCTAATGCTGAAAAAAAAATCCCCAGCAAAGAAACAGATGAGAAAGAAATAAGAATTCTAGGAAAGGTTTAGGCTTGGAAAAGTGATGAGCAGAAAAGAAGTTAGAGGAGGCTGAAGAGACATGATTTAGCAGTCAGTAGTCACAAGATCTTGGAGATGAAATTGTGTCTGGGTCCACAGATGCGGCACTAGAGGCCACAATAATGACACATGGACAGGAGAGATGTCAGAAGGGTAAGAAGAAGTAGCAGAAGCAGAAGAAGCAGTAGAAGAAGCTGTAGAAGCAGAAGAAGAAGCTTTATTTTTACTTTACAGTATTTATACATTTCTTATAACTGCAGATAATTGGAAGCTGAGGTTAACACCTTCTCCATCACATTGGATGGACCAAGAGTCCATCAACTTTATCTATCATAGAAATGGAATGTACAACACAAGAAAGCAGTTACAAAACAACAGATGTTATTTAGACAAAGTGTGAGAATCTCTGATTCTCTGACTCCAAGATATGCAAACAATCAGAAGGCTGAGAGAACAGTGCAACAATGAAATCTTACAATAATGTACATATTCTTCAGGAGTATATGTTAATAAAACCGTGTGAGCTGTGCCAGAACCCCCAGGTAAAATTAGACTTCCGCGCTCAGATGGGGAAAAATATACGCCAAAAAAAAACAACAACAACAAAAAAAGAAATAAAATAATCTGGTGGATATCCTTTAATTCTCTTCGTGTGGCTGTGTGTTCCCATCCTGCAGGTAAATGGGGTGCAGCTGTATGGAAAATCCCGGCGTGAGGCCATCACCTTCCTGAAGGAAGTGCCACCCCCTTTCACCCTGGTGTGCTGCCGGCGGCTCTTCGATGACGGCACCGAGTCCCTCGTGGACGAGCCCCCCGTGGCAGCTTCCCCTCCAGGGCAAAAGGTAAACTCCTCCTGTCATCCACTTGTGCAGAAGGACAGTAACTTTTTGGAAAAGTGCAAGTATTTCTGGGTTTTCACGGGTTGGTCTTGAGAAACTTCATTGTCCTGGGAAGGCAGGGTAGGTAAATCACCGAGCTGCTTTGCTGACTGTACATCCCATTCATCATCCCTACACTTAATAGGTGAGTGAGAGCTCTGAATTACACTAAATCACATCCTTGCCACCATTAGCTGATTGCTTCCATGTTCTGAGTAGGTTTTTATAGAACTAGGAAAAAAAAGAAAATTGAAACTTAAAATTTGTTTCTTTCCGTCGCAGGAGCTTTAAAGTCTCAAACTAAAGCTTGACACTTGTGGTTGCTCCTATTTGCAAAAGTATTTACAGCTTGGCTTCTCATCTTTTCTGATTGTCTGGCCTTTCTATTCGCTGTCTGTGGTTAAATCTTTTATGCTATTTATTTTTCCTTTATGCATCTAATGGGACAGCTGAAGTTCATCAACATGTAACAGGTTAGTAATATTCTAACAATTAATTAGGCTGATACACGGGTATTTGTGTGCCAGGTTGGGCTCTGATGCTCAAAACATGTAGGCCTGGGCCCAGGGGAGTACTCAAGGCAGCAAGCTGGAGAAAACTCTATTCATAATGCTCAGTGAAGTTTTAATTCCATAAAAGGTCCCATTTTAGGGCATGTATACACCATTAATAATCAAAATATTGAGGGAATAGCGTTTGTAAAGAACTGAGAGAATGGTATTTGAACCAGAGCTTTTATTTTCCAGGCGAAACCCAAGGAAGACTTTAATCCCGAGGAGGAAGAAGGGGAATTGGCATTATGGTCTCCTGATGTGAAGGTTATTGAGCTGGAGAAGGACAGAAATGGTTTAGGATTCAGCATTTTAGACTATCAGGTAATTTTCTGTATAAATCCCTTTGATCCTTTGTCTTGCACGGTGCCTTAAAGTGTTGTGTGATGGTGATGGGTAATGGACTTGACACTTGGGCCTAGAAACTATAGGGAACAGTAGTGTATTTTGAGGCCAGCTCCATAAAGTATGGAGTGTTCTAAACCACTGATTATTAACATGATAAAGTGCAAAACCTTTAATGAAACTCCACCCCTTAACTCTGAGTCTAATGACTAAACGTTGGGGAAGATTGGTTTTTTTTGTCATATTTTGTTTTAACTTGGAATGACTTTTCAGCTGTGAGAGTGGCAAGCGAATATTCTTGGGTATTAGTTGGAGTTGATTATATTCTTAATTGTTAAACTCCTTAGAAATTAACAGACAAGTCTTTAATTGGAGGGGAATCCTACTAAAATTAATGAATCCTTCTTTGAAAAATACTGGCTTCAATTAAATACGTAGAAACTCTCAAAACCTGTAGTCAGAATGAAATGTTCTTCATGTTTCTAGTCAACATATTTTTTTAAACCTCCAGTCGCTGTATTTATAAGGGAATCAAATAGCTGGATCACTCTTTATAATAATACACACATCACATCTGAGTGCTGCCTGAACATTGTAGCTTAATGAAATGTGTTCAACTGTTGTACATTAATGTCAAGCGATATAAAATTCACTTTTTGATACAATAAGGCAGGAATTGGGAATGAACGAGAAGGAAAAAATATTTGAAGTATTAAGCAAACCCATTAATTCTATATTTTACCAGTGCGATTTAAGATTACTGAAAATAGATCCTGTTAGTCATTTTAGCTGACACATGTTGTGTTGCAGTGCCAGCTCTACTCTAGAGTTGCTGGGAGTCTTTACAGAGCAGTAATACACAGATTTGCTTTTAAGTTCTCATATAATCAGAATTAATGAAGGCTTTAATAACAGGCTTTTTATTTACTTATTCGCAGATGCAAATACACGAGCAATGTTGTGGTACTTGCAGCTAAATTTAAATACATTCTAATCAATTCTAAATGAGTGGTAAACCACTTAATCTGAGATCTTTATAATTTCAAGATATTTATGTATAAAGTGTATAAAGTATGTTCTTTTGTTTGGGATTTGCCTCTTAGATCTTTTACACTTTTCATCATCTGCAGATTAATTTTTATAGAGAGATATCTGCGACTGTGTGTGTGTTTATGTAAATACATCCATCACATCCTTGAGTGCAAGGCAAAGAAAATAAATAATTGTCCATGCTACAGTGGAGGCAAGGAAAAAAAAAACTGTGTGTGGTTCCTGGGAGAGTGTTTGGAATTCTTAACACAGATTTGCTGGGAAGCACAGAATTACAGCAGTGTTTAATTGTGCCTCAAAGGACCTGGAGACCCTTCTTTAAAACATGAAAGGTGTTTTTTTAGGCACATACTCTTTGTTTTACCAGAGAAAATTCAAGCCTTATAATGGGAAATGATACTGCTTGTGCTCTGTGTCCACTGCTGATTTTGCTCCTTCTGAGGAATATGATTTTAAATTTTTTTTAGGTGTTTTTCAATGAAGATGGGTCTTCCCATGGCCCATCCTCATCATCAGTGAGTGCCTAGCCTTTCTAGGCTCCCTCAGTATTGGTGGAGGTAGGGTGGGGAGGAAAATGCTTTTGGAGGGGAGATTTTTGAGCAGGAGGCCTGTTTGTGATGCTGGTAATTAACACACAAGGACTGACTCTCTGTCCACTACAGAAATTTACGGGAAGTTTGGTTTTGCTTACCCAGCTCGGGGGTGATGCGACCACCCTGGAGTTTTAAGATCAAATTATTTCTGTAGCTGTTGGTTGCAGTGACACTTCAGAAATGCTGGAAAGACTTCAGGAAGCTCAGTGGGAACAGGGAAGTGGCGGCAGAGTTAAAAAGTGGTGATGCTCTATTATCCCACCTCACCTTGCCCCACATCAGGCTGTGACAACACCTTTGAAATGGAGGATCCCAGTGGATCCCAGCCCTAGGGAGGGACTGGTGGCTGTTCTCTGCAGTGTTTGAGGAGCCCTGGAGCCCTGCTCATACATTTCTGACAGTGAGAGATGCCAGACACGCTGCAGAAGCACGAAAATGCTCCGCAATTACAGACCAGGCTGCTCCCAGTGCTCTGGAAGTTTCTTCCTGCTGCTTCGTGTTCCTCTTTGGTACTTGTTTTCAAGCAGAAGGCTTTTTACCTTTCCATCTTAATTTTGATTGTAGAGCTAGATGTGGTGCTGAGAGCTCCTATTGTATATAATTTATAATATTTGCCAATTTGTTTCTCAAAACTGGCCGCATGCTCAGCATAAAGGATGCTGTGCCTCAGTTGTCCTAAATTCTGTGCTTCCCAAGCCATGCTCTGGAAAACAAAATTAATAAAAACTCTTTGTGAGGCAGAATAAGAGTCTGAGTACGTGGAAAACTGAATGCTGAGATCGAGAAAATTATTACTCTGGCATATTAATTTTTAATGGGCTGTCTTTCTAATAATGTTTCATCTATCAAATAAATGATAAGCATATCCCAAGTGACTTGCAAGATATTCCCAGAAATGTACAAGCATAATTCCAATGCCTATATATTTTAATGAACTAATTACAAATTAATTATACCAATTATGCATAATCAATAGTATTTCTACTTTGTCCTGTGTTGTCTTTTGATTTTCTTTAGGGATTTAAAAGCTTAAAACACAGCCACCTTCCTTTTTTTTTTTTTTTTAATAAGGTTTGTGCAAATGTTCTTAAAACTTTGGGGTAGAGTTACCCCTTTTGCTATGACAGGATAATATTTATATAGGATATTCTTCATCTTTCTTTGGTCTTTATGTATTAAAAACCCTCTTTTTTCCCCCCTTTGAATGTTGTAATTTTTAATTATGCAGTACGAAATCTGCTCTGCTGGCAGCGAGGTCAGTACTTGGCGAGAGGGGAGGTGGATGGGAAGCTGATCCTGTGGATTCTTGAAATGATGGATTTCAATGGATTTTTTTTTTTCTTTTATTTAAGTAAGAAACACTGAAGATGTCTTAAAATGAAATCTGTGGGTTTTTCTTTTGTCATCACTGTTCTGGGACCTGGTCAAAGCTGCTAGGCCAGGCACTGCTTTTTCTTGATGGTGCTTAGATGGGAAGGCTGCAGAGGTCTCTTGGCCATTAAAAAGGTGTGCTGCTCAGTCTTCTGGCCAACTGCTCCATGAAGTAATACCCTCTGCCTCCCTTCATTTCCTTCTAGTTTCACTTGGAGAAGTTGCTCTGCCTTTCACCTCTTCACTAACCTTTATGTAGTGCTGCTGGCACAGGTGGTGCCAAGTGTGCTCTGATGGTGAGGGAGGGACCTGGGACGCTGCTTGTGGAGTGATTTGGGATCACCTGGGATGGAAGGGGCTGCAATCAGTGAATTTCATGTTCTTTGTCTACAGAGCTGACAGTATCCAGCTTAACAGTACATTTGTCTAGCCTGGAGCTAATCACAGAATCCCAGAATGGTCTGGGCTGGAAGGGATCTTGACTCTCATCCAGTTCCAAACCCTGCACCTTCCACTAGACCAGCGTGCTCCAAGCCCTATCCAGCCTCCTGGCCAGCAAGTCAAGAGCTAAGCCATTGTTTTTGAGACCAATCCCTTTTTCTTAGAAAGAAATTAAAAGATACATTATCAGGTTAAAATAGAAGAGAAATTCTGTCTAAGACCACCGAGATCCCAGGGCATTAGAGCAAGAGGAAAGAAAAATCCCACGAGACTTCTAGAGAAAAAGAAGAGATCACAGTAGGATAGAAGGTACTTTGAGCCCTGAATCAGTGTTTACCAAAGACCTGATGCTTTGCAGGCCAACAGATTCTGTCAGTAATGTTTTACAGAAATATTGGAAAAACCACAGGTAGCTGAATTGCAGATTTCTTGAGGCAGTATTGACCAGAAGGTAACTTGAATGGTCTGATGAGCTTTTATCAAATTAAACAAAAAGCTGAATGGACTTTATGTGGAGCTTAATTTACTGTGCTTTGAAGTCAGAGTCTTTTTAAAGCAGCTGTTTCAGAGTGCATGAAACTGGAGAGGGTGAGGGGTGGAACGGGGAGGTTTGACATTTTACATAACTCTTGGGAAGGACTGTGAGATGCTGTTTCTCCCTGTCTGTGCTGAGAGATAAGTCCCCAGTGCCTGGTTGCTTTTGCACAGTCCAGCTGCCCTGGAGAGCTGTCAGGCTGTAGGAGCTCATGGACTCACCTGCTCCGAGTGATCCGTGGAAGCAGAAAGAGGCATTTCAGCACTCCAGGAGCTTCAAGTTACCCTGAGCTGGAGGAGCAGCGTGAATTGTGCCTGCCTTGGGCTGCCTGGGTCAGTGCTCCGGGGATTTTCCTGTGGTCTAGCAACAGAGACCCCACAGCTGCCTTATTCCTGGCTTCCCTTTATTATTAGTAGCAGTTTTTCGTGCTGTTGAACTGAAGTCTCTTTTGCTGCACATTCAGCAGGTTATGTTTTGTCCTTCTCCCAGGGAGCATGGGAAACAATTGTTTTCTCTTTTCTAACAAAATCACTGCATAGTCATTCATGGCAGGAAGTGAAGCAATTTAAGTGTCTCCAAATATCTTTCCCCTTTTCTTTATGCCCCAAACAGGCTCCAGATGTAGAGTTACAGAAATGCAAGCTGACTTCTTGTTTGTAGAAGGTGGTATTCAAGTAGATTATAATTTTTTTTTAACTTTCTTGGTCTGTTCAGCAGCGAGATGCAGGCTGGAATGCTTTGACAAGTTGCTGGCTAAACGTTTGCCCTCTTGTGATAATTTGAGCTTTGTCTGTTCTTGTGATAAGTTTGTTATGAACAAAGAGGCATATTCACGTCTTTGTCAAGCACATTTTCACCTGATCATGTGATGGAAACCTGTGGCTTACTGGCAAAAGCTGCACAGCTGTATTAAAAAGCAGTTTTACAATGGCTATCAGCTTGGTACTGGGAAAACTGATAAAGGCAGCTTTTCTCCCATCTCTACAACCCATCCACATTCATTAACATCAAAGTTCTGTAAGCCTCAGTACCAACTGTGTTGGTACTCATCTCACGGAGGATTTGCTTCTCTCCCCCTATGGGAAAGTTCTACATCCTTTAAATCATATTAAGCTGCTTCATGTGTAAAATAATTCTTAATAGTGTGTCATGAATTGAATTCAGTGTAGCTTTTTGAAAAATTCTCTTGGAGTTCAGCTTAAAAACTACTTTTCAGGACCTAAGAGCCGGTGAATGCAATTGAGCGCATTCCTGGAGAAGTTTCTGAGGTGTTCATGATTAGTGGATTCCAAAACCTCAGTGCTGCAGTGCTAATGTGTTGGGAGAGCAGAGACCACTTTAATAGGAAATCAAAGAGATTTTGTATCGCACAGGAAGATACAGACAGACCCACAGGAACAGCTTCATGAGGGACAGATCTGGAGAACCTGGAGGCAGGAAGTCACAAGAGGGGTTGGGTATTCCCTGGCACTGGGCTGGAAGGGGCCATCAGTCTGACTCTAAATGAGAAGTTAGGGAGGAATCTCACAGAATCATACACTTATGTAGATTAGGAAAGTCCTCTGAGACCTTTGAGGCCAACTGCTCCCCTCAGCACTGCCAAGGCCACCCTCTGACCATGTCCTCAAGTGCCACATCCACATGGCTTTTAAATCCCCCCAGGAGTGGGGACTCAGCACCGCCCTGGGAGGCTGTGCCAGGGCTGGGCAGCCCTTTCCATGAAGAAATTTTCCCAAATATCCACCCTGCCCCTGCCCTGGCCCAGCCTGAGGCCGTTCCCTCTCCTCCTGTCCCTGTTCCCTGGGAGCAGAGCCCGACCCCCCCGGCTGCCCCCTCCTGTCAGGGACTTGTGCAGAGCCACAAGGGCCCCCCTGAGCCTCCTTTGCTCCAGGCTGAGCCCCTTTCCCGGCTCCCTCAGCTGCTCCAGCCCCTTCCCCAGCTCTGTTCCATTCCCTGGACACGCTCCAGCCCCTCAATGTCCTTCTTGTCATGACCTCAGGATTCCAGGTGCCTCAGCAGTGCCCAGCACAGGGGACAGGCACTGCCCTGGTCCTGCTGCCACACCAGTGCTGACAAAAGTCAGGTGCCATTGTCCTTCTTGGTCATCCAAGCCATGCACAGCCAGTTTTTCCAGGAGCATGCTGCGGGGAGCAGCGTCAAAGGCTTCGCAGAAGTGCAGGTGGACACATCCACAGCCTTTCCCTCATCCGCTAAGCAGGTGTTGTGGTTTTGGCTGGGATAGAGTTAATTTCCCTCCTAGTAGCTGGTGCAGTGCTGTGTTTTGGATTTAGCATGAGAACAATGTTGATAACACAGGGATGTTTTAGTTGTTGCTAAGTAGCGATTACTCTGAGTCAAGGACTTCTCAGTTTCCCATGCTCTGCCAGTGAGGAGGTGCACCAGAAGGCAGCAGAGCTGATCTGAACTAGCCAGAGGGATATTCCATGCTGTAGGAGATCATGCTCAGTATGTAAATGGGGGGAGTTGGCCAGGAGGTGTGAATCACTGCTCAGGAACAGGCTGGGCACCAGGATTGTTCATCACTTTGTTTTTTCTCAGGTTTTATTCCTCTCTCTTTTTGTTACGTCCTTTTAAATTATATTTATTAGTATTGGCATTTTTATTGTCTTTTACTGTATTCAGGTATTAAACCATTCTTATCTCAGCTGTGGGTTACCCCAACCAAAACCAGGGCAGCAGATTTTGGTCGAGCAGGACCTGCCTTTCCCAGAGCCATGCTGATCCCCAGGGTGTCCTGCATTCAGTGAAGGACAGATTTTCCTTATCCCTCCTTTTGCTGTCTTGTCGAGCAAATTCTAGGAGCATCCCTCCTGGCCCTGTGAGCTGCAGCAGCTCTGGACAATACCTGAGTTTGCAGAGAAACTGGAGCATTACCGAGAACATCTGTTTTTTCTTTGCTTTGTCGCATATCCTTGAAATAAATGCTGAGCAGTATTATTACTATTAACCTTTAGAAATGTTTTCCCTTCTTCCCCCGAATTCTCCAATCTGGTTGTTCTTTTTCATTTCCTGCTAGAAAGAATAGCTTTTAATAAAAACAAAAAACCCCAAACCAAAGAAATTCATTATTATTCCGCAGATGTCTTCTGCCTGTGAAAGAAGGCGAGAATTTAAAGGGACAAAACTGTAGCTGGATTTTCTGTTAACCACTTGGTAAACCTCAGCAAGGCTGAGATGATGTGGATGAGGCTCAAGGAAGCTGTGCTGGCCTGGCATGTGGAGATGATGGAGCAGTGGGTGTGGAGGAGCTCAGCCCAGACAGCTCCAAATCTGTTCTGAAACGTTGAGATTTGAGGTGTATGTTGGTGCTGATGGACAAACGTGAAGTATCCTGAAAACTCATGGAAGTTATGAGGTGTTCTGTTTGCTTAGTACCTCACCCTGCTGGAAGATGCTGCTCCCCAAACCCAAGGAGTCCTGTCACACTTGGAATTTTCTGTCTGTTCTCAATGTGATTTGCTGTAACCTTAAAATTCTCTGCAACCTTTCTGCCAGCCCTTCTGTCTGCTTCCCTGTCCACCCTGTTCCTCATCCCTGGAAGTGTTCAAGGCTAGACTGGATGGAGCTCTGAGCAGCCTGGGATAGTGGAAAGTGTCCCTGCCCATGCCAGGGGATGAATGGAATAAAATTGTGAGTTCCCTTTCAACCCAACCCAGTCTGGGGATTCTGTGAGTCTTTGGGCCAAGTCACTGTTTGCAGATCCTTGTTGCACAAAACCAACTTTTATTTTGTGCGTCCCCACTTTTATTTTGCAGCTTCTTCTGCAGCAAGTCTTCCATAACTCAAGTGTTTGCTGTTTGTGAAGCAAGGTTTCCGTGCAGAGGAGAGCTCTGGTTTGTGTGAAAACACATCCTGTGCTTCCACAGGCTTTTACCAGTGCTGAGGCCAGCTCACCTCACTGGTGGAAGTGCTGCTGGGCTCTCTGGTTGGATCTTTAGCTCAGGAATTCTTTGAATCTGAAAGCTGATCAAACCCCCAACCTGTGTCAAGGCCCACTGAGCGCAGGCTGTGTAGGTGATACCATTTATACCTTTTCCCTTGGCTTGTTGGTATTTTTTTTCTTCTTTCCCACACATCTCTATCCCTTCTTTATCTCATCACACAGTGGCTTTCCTCCACTTCCTTATGAGTTCAGGGATATTTTTTTTCTTATCTCTGTGGCTTTTCCCTGTAGTCAGCACTCAGTGTGTTTTTTCTGGAGCTGGAAAGTCTGAAAGTCTAAGATACTAAGAGAGTCTAATGAATGTAATCCCTGTGACTTTAGCTGTGTCGAGAGCAAATATGAAAGGCGGATAAAACCTTAGATGGATTGAGAAGTTTGATAAATTAAACGATAGCGACAGGCACCTGAGTCCACTGCATGGTGACACTGAAAACGCCCAGAGCCGGTGCCTATCTTTGATCTTTTTGTTTGGGAAGAGCAGTAGTGTGTGAGGTCTTTACCCTGGGGTCCCTGGTCCGCAGCAGAGGCGTGGGGACTGCGCTCTGCTCTCCTGCCCTGCCAGACCCACGCGGCTCTGAGTCACCGCCGGCCACCGTGTTCGTTCTTGCTGCAGAAGGCTGATACGATTTCAGATCCCAGATGATGAAAGCCTGGTGTGGGAAACCCATTGTGCCACCTCCTCCTCTTATTTTGCTGTTCCCTCTCCTCCTTTGGGTGGGGCTCTGTGTGGTTTGTTTCTGTTTTTTCTCCCTTCCCTGCGAATTCCTGTTTCTTTGCTGACATTTCCCACAACAGAAGTTTTGATTAATGCCGGCTGCACACCAGAGCTTCTGAAATTCATTGCTTTATTCCCTCACTGCAGATCAATAAATAGTAATGTTTTATTTCCAGTGCTTTGCCTTACATCGCAGCAAAGTTCAGCGTTCCTCCTTGAATACCACTCTGTATTTAAGTTTGTGTTGCTTCAGCACATCAGCCTGCAGTTTATTTCTCTGGTACAGCCAGAGGCTGTGCGTTGTGTAATCTCCTTCCTGAGCAGTCCTGCTGCCTGCAATCCGAGTGGAAGAGGCAGAAACAGGTCTGAAATGCTTCGAATTTCACTCCGATGCAGTGCATCTAACGAGAACCAGTTGAGCACTTTCTCAGGGATGTTTTTCCAGGCTCTAGAGTGCCTTTGGCACTTCCTACGGCCAACTGCTGTAAACATGTTGGAGTGAGTGAGCAGAAGATTTGGACCTTGAGTCTCAACCCTAAAGTGAGGCCACCTTAAGGAGGGAATCAGACCTCACTCGCGGCTGGCTCTCCTTCTCTTCCCTGTCTGTTGGGAGATTTGTGCTTTGAAAAGGCTGCAGGGTGCTTGTCAGTCTCGACTCTTGCATTGTTGGTGCCACTGTGGAGGGTGGCTCTGCAAAGGGAATGACAGACACTTCACAAAATGAGAGCATGAACGAGTATTTTGAGTGATTTCACAACACTGAGCATACAGGTACATTACTCATGTGCACTTCTACCTTTGTTCTTCATAATAGTGAAACAAACAGAAAATGCCTCTGGTTCTTTTCATTGTTGATGGGTGTCTTTTCCTCATACAGCATCAAAAGTGTTGTGTCTAAAGAGTCTGCCAGCCTGGTATCTTATTCACTGAAGGGTTTTAAATATGGATACGTGTGTTAGACCTGGAAGTGGTCCCATGCAAAATGTAATGAAGCTGGGCTGCTCTGACCTCTGAGCTCCAACGCGTTTGTTTTGGCTCCCTCTCAGAAACCTGCAGTATACAAATTGGCACTTGTAAAAATGTTCAGATAAATCAAAAAAATGGTACAGGGGGAAAAAAAGTTTCAAACTGTTTCTTTTGGGATCCTTCGCCATGCTATTTTGGATGTGTGTTTTTGTGGCAGCAGGCAGTTTGTTGCTTGAAGAAAGCTGAAATATTCTAGGAAGTCGGGCTAGCTGGATTTAGATCTCAAGTGATGCCAAAACTAACATAGCCTGTAACTAAGTGAGAGTGACTTTGCACAGGGAATGTCAGTCACCCGCAGCTTTGTCTTACATTTTCATACGAGCCTTTAAAAAAGCAAAACACAAACAAAACCCCGGCAAACGCAGGAGCTGCTCCCATCCAGTGGAGCTGAAGTTTCAGTGCTCCTCATCCTCAGCGCAGGGAGAGCCTGCTGGGGCTGGCTGGATGGATGGGATGGGTTGTCAGAGCAGGGAATGCCTGCGGTGGTGGGAGCTGGGCTGGCCTGGAGTGCCCTCTCTTGGCTGCTGCACACCTCACCTTTCGGGAAGGACAAGGGGACGGTCAGCCTGGTTTATCACTTTAATTTCCCAGCAGGATGGACAGAGGTCAGCTGCGCTGGTTCTGCCTCCAGGTTTGCTTCCTAAGGCCCTGTGAGTGTGGATGTTTGGTGCCCGTGGCAATCGCAGCCACAGTAAAGTTGCACGTAGGACTCTCTTAACTCCCTGCTCCTGGGACTCTTAACATTTTAGCAGAGCTCAGGTTTTTAAGAGATTTCATACTGCTCCTAACCCAGGGATCCCAGAGGCAGCAACTGCAGTGGCCCCTGCCTGACTCTCCACTGCTAAATGAATCCAGAACAAATGAGGCTCTGAAAATAAGGAGAAAAATTTGACACCTGGACTCCAGGAAACATTTGTGGATTGTGATGGGAGGGGGGGGGAAGGGGAAAAACCTATGGTTCAACATAGTTAAATATATGGTGTGCTAAGTATGAATAAAATGTGACTATTTTAAACAAGTTCTCCGTGGCTGGCTCGGGCACAAAGGGAAGGACACCAGCTACAACACACGAGTTCCTCCAAGGGTTACCTGGAGGCCACTGTCCTGGGCTGCTGCTGCTGCATGGCAGGGGGCAGCTCTCAGCGTTTACACAAGTGGAAAACGTTCTCACGTGTAATTCTTCTCTTAAGAAAGAGCTTGTGTCAGTGCTCGTGAGCTAAAGGGGTTTGTCTCCTCACGGCCCTGCTTTGCAGTGCAATTCCTTTCCTCGTTGTTCATAAATGATTCATTGGTGTAAAGGAGTCCTTCAGGAAAGGTAAAAGTTCCTCTTGAATTGTGCCAAGGCCTGCTCGTGACAATCTTGGAGGTCTTTTCCAGTCTTAATGTTTGTATGATTCGTGCTTGTTTTAAGATGGCCAGTTTGCGTGGGATTGTCCATTGCACTCTCCCTGTGCTCTGAGACAAAGCCACGTGATAATTTTTTTAAATATTGCAATTGTATCACTTCTGGGTTTGGGGAGGGAGTTTCTCCCCAGCTTGTGAAGTGCATCCCAGTAAACGAGCCTTCACTTTAAAGTGGAGGCTGAAATCCGGTCGTGCCTGCTGGTGACTAAAAATCACTCTTATCTGGCTTAACGTGAGCCAAGTAAAATGAGTCTGGAGCCTCAGGGTAGGTGTGCAGTCACACTGGTGCTCTTCAGTGACTTGGAATGGTTCTAGCTGGCCTGTTAACGTGGAGGCAGCCCCAAAATCCCACTGTGGGAGTGAACTTGCCTTTTAACTATACTAACTATATACAAACTATACCTTTTGCACTTAGTATAGAAGGAAAGGATCTGTTCTTCATCCTGCTGCAAGCACTGCTTTCTTTCAAAAACGAGACAACAGCCCTCACGGTCCAGTTGCAGTCACCATTTGGAAAATGTGAATTGGGTGAATTTGGTGTTTGCTGTCTTGTTTTAGCAGGTGTTTCTTTAGGGTGTGCTTGGGGTCGAGGGTAAATCATACGGCGAGGTTTCAAAAAATCACAGTGATCCTTTGGTTTAGGTGAGGAAAGCACAGTGCAATCCACAGTTGTGAGAGAAGATTAAATTACAGAGAGAATATGGGTACATGATTACACCTTGAGATTCAGTGGGTCTGTGCCTTCTTGTGCAGCTTTTGTTGCATTTCTCGTGGCAGTCTCATCGTAGTTCAGCTGCTGGTGAACGCTGAGGTTTTGAGCACTGCTGGCTGAGCTCTCACTGTGCAGTTCATCCCGCTCTTCTCTCCCTGTACAATAGCTCCCTCTGCTTGAAATCGGCAGTGGAATTGTTTTCTACTGGCCTGGACAACAGTTTTTAACATGGGCCCCTTTTTTAAGATTGCTACTGCTCTTCATGGAGCAATTCCAGTGCTTGGCTTGTGCTTGTGTGTGTTGTGAAGCAGGGAAAATAACCACGTTGTCCTCAAAACTTCTCTGCCTAGGAGCTGTTTCTTTGCAGGAGCTCTCTTCCTTTTTAGCATGAGGATTAAAGTTGCTTGGAACACTTCTTCCAGCTAAATTATCTCTTACCAAAACACGATGATTTACTGAGCAAAACTGTTTTTCAGTGGTGAGTTGAAACAGGACTGCTTCTCATCAGAAATGTGGTAGTTAGGCCACTGACCCTGCATGGAAGCAGCTCACGGTGAGATTCCCATGTCCTGCTAAAGTGATTCTAAACCAGAACCCAAAAAAGAGCAGCTTTGGATCAGGCAGAGCAGGGATTTGAGCCTGGTTCTCCCCCATCCTCGGCCAGCACCGTAATTGCTGGGCCAGTCATTCACTCGCAGAATTTTGTCAGCTTATCTGCATGGGTGGGGGTGAGTGCTGGGTTTGTTTTGTTCATTTTTTATCAATATAGCTAAGCCAGCAAAAGTCATATTATAAAAGCTGTCGTGTCAGCAAAGGTGTAGTTTTGCTGAGAGAGCATTCGCCCATTCAGGGAACCAGCATAAACCTCCCTTGCCACGGCAAGATGAGCCCACGATAGGAAAACTTGCTGGTTTAGTTCTCCAGCAAAGCCTCCCTAATGTGAACTGTGCCTGGTTTGCTGGAAAGTGGCTGTCTGGGCAGGATCCTGGGTCTGCAGAGATGTCCAGAGGGTTATTTCTAATTTGCAGTGGAGCAAACCCCCTGATTAAAACCATCTCAGGGGTCTGTGTTGGTTCCAGGGTCGTTGGGCTGCTTGGGCACGGGGGTTTGCTGAACAAAGAGCAACCATAACTTCCATTTTCTCCGTTCAACACTTAGAGCAAAGCTTTTTTTTTTTTTTCTTCACATTTTGGAATCCCTTTGGATTCTTGTTCTGAACTTCCTGCTCCGTGGTTCGTTCCTGACAATCTCCCCAGGGGATGCAGCTCGTGGCTGCTGGGAGCGCAGGGAATCCTGCCCTCAGCACCAGGTGCAGCAGGTTTGGGCACGGGCACTCGGGCAGCACGAGCACCTTGGCACAGGAGGCAAGCACAGGGAGCCTGCTGGGCTTGGCTGCCAGCACGTGACACTCATGAGAGAACCTCTTGTGTGCGCTGCGGATGAATTATAAAATTATGAAATTACAAAAGAGCGGGATCAGGCAGTAGAACAGGAGAGAATTGTTGCTAATCTTTATTTACTTGAATCCAGCTCCAGCGTGGCTCTTCCTGCTGAACTCTAATTTCACTTCTCTAATTTCAGCCTTTTACAGATATTACAGGCATTGCCTCATATGTTTGCACATACCTTAAAAAACATGTGCCCTTGGAAAGCAGTGTATAGTCATATAAAAATAAAGAGTTTAAAAAGCATTCCTGTTTTCAAATTAACACTGAGGTGCTGAATTCATGGTGGTCTTTATGATTTGAATTTTGCCCTTTTTTTATCCCTCCCATGCCCTGAATAAGATGCAAGTCCTGAGGGAAAAATAGTCCATGATTATACATTTGGAGACCCAGTGCATGCAAGGAGCATTTCTGAACTTTATGAGCCCATACCAAGGGGGAGAAAGGCTATTTGCAATCTTAAAAAAACAAACGAGGAAACAAAAATTTTTAAAAATTAAAAACCCATACAGTTGTTTTGTGTCTCTGTCTGCCACCATAAAATAATTTAGGATTTCATTGGATTGAGGATAATTTTTTTAATGAGCGAAGGCATGATAGAAATAGTACAGGACACAAAGCAAAGGCTAATACTGGATAAAGGAGTAAGTGAAGTGGATATCTTTGCATCAGTTTACAATGTGTGTAATATTTTTGTGCTTCACACTCTGTATCCACCACTACAGTGCTCCTTGTTTTCAGTAATAATCTTGGTTACTCTTCTGTTGCTGTCTCCTGTTCCCTGTTAAGGTGGAGAAAATGTCTCTTATAAGTTGTCATGTGGAATTGACAAAGCAGAAGCACTGCAGCAACACAGCACACATAGCTGCTATTTCTTCAAGATTTGGGGGTTTCATTTGAACCTAATATTTTGAATTAAATTTCTGACGTTGCAATGATTTCTTTTACCATCATTTTTGCTGCTCTGGAGCCCTCGGGTGACGTGCAGAGTGGTTATTTTCTGTGACATTAGCACGTCCCAGGCTGGATGGAGGCTGGTGGAAGGCTGCCAGTGTTGTTGTTCTATTTGCAGGTTGGCCTGGCTGTGCCTGTGTGTGTGTAAGGAGAGGGCAGGCAGGGTATCGGTCACCTTTCAGATCTTAACATTTCTTAATGGATTAGGCAAGTGATGGAATATCTTCCTTTTTGCAAACTGTAAGCCTTGGCAGAGTTAGCAGACAGTGTTTTTGAACGTCTCAGCAGGCTTCATTTCTGTAGCATTAGAGGATGAGCGTGCTCGAGTGCTCTTTACACGCTCCAAACAAACATCATCTTTCAAGGCCTTCACTTTTGGGGTGGTTTTTTTTTATTTTTTCCCCCCCAGGATCCCTTGGACCCAGCAGGAACAGCCATTGTGATCAGCTCCCTGGTGGCAGGTGGAGTGGCCGAGCGCGGGGGGCAGATTTTGCCGGGTGACCGCTTGGTGTTCGTGAATGAGAAATACTTGGACGGTGCCACCTTGGCAGAGGCAGTGGAAGTGCTGAAATCTGTGCCCCCAGGTACAGTTTCCCTTGGGATCTGCAAGCCTTTGGTGGTAAGAGCCGATTTTAACTATTTTTTTCCTTATTTGATCCTACAGCATGTGTAGGTTGTGTTTGTGGGGAGAATTCAGGGTAGGGTATGTGTGCATTTGGGAAACAGCTGAGTTGCTGTGCCTTGACAGGTCCAGAAATTCTGGCAGATGGGAGCTCAGTGTCCGAAAGGTCTGACTGGAGAAACAGCACCCTCAAGTTCCTTCTTAAAGCACATCCACGTGGAACTGGGAGATGTGCCTGGGCAGACCCATGTGCACTGTGCACAGGTGTAACATGGTCCCAGCAATTCAGCAGCCCATTTCTCTCCGAGACACTGCTAAGTGCTTGCTTGAGCTCCACTGACATCAAAGAAACTTACTCTGTTTGAAGTCAAGACTGTAAATTCAAGCAGAATTTCCCTTTTCTGGAGTCAGGGCTTTGGAACAGTAGTTTACTAGGGAATGCTGCAGTATTGTTCATCAAGGGCACCCAGGCAAAATTAATTAAAGCCCCAGTTAATAGAAAGTGCTTGTAAATCAAAGCGGTGGAGGAGTTGTGAAATAGGAATGTAGGAAAGCTGTTAAATATATTCTTTCCTTTGCTAAAAATTGGTATTTTGTTGTTCATATCCTTGTATTTGTCGTTCTTCCCCACACACCTCTTTAGGTTTTAGTGCATCTGAACCAGTATCTTCAAAGAATAAAAGCCGTTGACTTCATCTTCTCCATTTATGACTTTCTGTCTTTATAGTTCTGTAACCTTTCCCTGTCTCTTTTCTAATGGCTGGTTCTCCTTCTCCCTGTGAATTTATTGAAAAATGTGGGAATTATTTTTGTCGTTTTCCTGACTCATTGTTTGGATTCCCTTTTTTAGGGAGAAAGCAGAGAGGAGGAGAACATGCACGGTGTGGACACTAGCAGCATCAAAAGCAGCCCCGGGTCTCCAGAACCAATAGATAACACTAATTTCTCAGTAATACTTGAAGCACCACAGGTATTTGGTTACTTTTTTGGTTCAGCTCAAGTTTATACAGACAGGAAATGATGTTTCAAAGTAAAAAATATAGTAAGTTTTTCAGATAAGACTGACAGTATTGGATTCCCTCTGAAAAAGCCTCTAACAGCAAACTGTATGCCAAGTGCATTGTAAACAGGCAGCACTTACAAATGCAGTTCCCAGACTGCCTTATCAAATTTATTATGTCATTAAAATACCTTGGGTTACCTTGGATATGAAATAGGAAATGCTGTGTTGTTATTATTAGTCAGAAGTGGTGGGCTCAGCTTTGCAGAGAAAGTAAAGAATGGAAGCTGAATGCTTTTAATTATCATGGAGCAAAACAAAAAAGTAGTTTAGAGTATAAGGCACTCTTGAAATATTTTCTTCTTCGTAGCCTTCTGTAGCCTTCTGATGTTCTCTGGAGTGATTTCTTTACTCTTGCCTCGACTCTCTTCTTTGTTACTATCTGAGAAATAATTCTGTTTATTGTGGGAGGATGTGGCACTAAAGATAGTGAGAAACTCAGATACCAGGCTAATAGGCAATAATATTGCAGTTCTCACCAGTGCAGAGCTACAGAGATGTGGATATCTTTTAACTTTCATCTGTTCTCAAGTGCTTTGCAAATTCATGCTGGTAAATGTATTCTTTTCAGCCCAGAAAATACAGTACATAAAGGATCATCCAGAACTGCAACACAGGAAGAAAAATAAATTCCAGATTTTCCTGTAGCTAAACATGCGTACCTGTCTCTGTATGCAAACTTATTTTTAATGCTGAAATGGTAGATTAGAAGGGCCAAAAGGAGCAGTATTATGGGGTAGATGTGGGTATACTGTGAAGAAGTCAGCCTGGATGATGATAAATGATATTTACTGATTTTCACAATGTAAAATGGTGTTTCTTGTTTTCTGGGGGTATGGGAAGGGTTGCAGAGAATTAGTCCTCTGCCAAGTCAGATTGATTTTCTACTTCCTAAATAAAACCAGTGTCGTTAAATGTTTTTAAAGAAAGTATTTTATCTTAAAGTCCTGAAACTGGAACGACAAATTTGGACAAAACACCCGTGGAGGAATTCACTTGCATTTTGTTTTACCTCACGTGTGACAGCCTCGGTAGTAGCTAAAATTCCCATCCATTTATTACCTTAGCTGCTCACACAGGTGCCAGGAGTGGTGTGTTCTGATGGCTCCTGCTCTTGAGGCGCTGGCAACCAAAATTTCAACCCCAGAATGGAGGAACCTGAGGGTTTTATTTTGCTGCCACCGTGGACTTCAGTGTTCCAGCATTCCCTGTGCCATCGGTGGCCTGTGGTGCTGCAGTGCAGCAGTCAGGGATGACACAGAGCAAACTGCTGGGCCAGGGGCACAAGCCCTGTGTGGTTCTGAGCAGAGCCACCTGATTTCTGTGCCAGGGATTTGGGGAGGTGTTGGGGGAACGATGCTGCAGGAGCCAAGGGGAGCGAAGTGAAAATTGAGAGAATTAGGATCTCTTCAGGCTGGGTGTTTTGTGAGATCCAGGTACACGGATCAAATGGATTAAAGGGACATTTAATGCTAGTTAAATTAATAAAATGGGCTAATTTCTCGATTGCTGGTGTTCTGCTCTCGTGCCAGCTATTGACTGCATTGTTTCCTTATGCTGCTGCCTCTCTCTTGTTTTCTCTCCTGCCTCTCACTTGGATTATACAAACATCTTGGCAGTGTCTGGGGGCTTTCCTTCTGTATTTGTACAAATGTAACAAAACAGGATCCTGACACCGAAGGTCAGAAATGATGCAGTGCCGTGGGGAGTCTGGGAAGGGGCAGGAAGCAGGAACAAAAACATTTTGAGGAAGGAGCCCTAAATCTCTCCACTGGTTTTGGAGTCTCGGGGTTCAGGGCATTGAAATTGGGCTTGGAGGTTCTTCGGGCCACAGAGACTTGAAGAAGTGGCCTGAAGAGAAGAGGGGAAAAGCTCTCAGTGTGTGGCAAAGTCTGGAATAATTGGAGGGCATAAAATCTCAGCTGCCTGTGCAGCCTCACTGTGAGCCAATGAGGAGCACCCCATTCCATCTGGGAGAAACAGGACTTGTTGGAAGCTGGGGAAGCACGGGACAAATCCCAGAAAAAGAAACTGTTGAGTGAGATCTTTCAGAGTGGGTTTTAATACCTTTTCCTTCAAGTTTGTTGTTTGCTTTTTTGGTTTGTTGCTCTGTGGTTTGAGTTTGGTAGAAAGGTGAGCACTGTTCTCTTTGAAACAGGAAGGTCATGAACAGTCATTTATATCCTTTTTTTTGGGTATGTGGGTCATCCATTTCCCCTCTGCCCCAGGTTAAAAATTATATGGAATATCCAAGATAGGGACAAGCAAGTATGGCTTTTATTTGGGTTTTTTGGGCGGTTTTTAAGGGGTTTTTAAGTTGCTGACAGTGTTGCATAAGCAAACTCTTGGGCTGTTTATTTAGCTGATAGTATTTTAAGAAATGTTCATGCATTCATAAAGCAACAGCAGATATGTCTGAAGCACGGAGATAGTTTAACTAGATTTATATGTACTTTTTCCCGTGGTTCTTTTAGTGTTAATTAATAATTTCATTCCCTCACTTCAGTCCGGATTGGTTTTTCCAAATGGCTGCAGCAGTACCTTAGCTGTGCGACTTAAATTTCTTTATATTAAAAAAAAAGTAATTGCACTGTCTACTTCTGGTGTTAAAATCATAAGTCAGAGAGCCTATTTTCTTTTAGAAAGTGCAAAAGGTAGAAGATTTTCGCTTTAAAAATCAGGATGTACTTCAAACATGGGCAAACAATAAAGCATAGCTTTAGAAGAGTTGGGAGGAAACACGGTGTGAAATCTCTATTCCTTCAATGATCCTTGCAGGGTTTCAGAGATGAGGCACCTTTTAAAGAAGAGCTTGTTGACGAGCCCCATTTGGACTTGGGAAGGTCGTTTCAGCTTTCTCAGAAGGATGATGAGTATGGGAAGGAGTCCTGGGAGATGTGTGAATTCCTGAAGCCCAGAGCAGAGGACGTGGGGGAGGAACGGGAAATGCTGGTGGATGAGGAGTACGGAGAGGATCCAGACTTCCTGAAATGTGATGCAGCGGGTGGAGAGAAGGAGACTTCAGACAGGAGGCTGGATGCAGAACGATGGGCAAAGCAACTGGAGACTGCTGAAATACAAGATTTAAGTCCCAGAGAGCCCCTGGAATATCCATTCAGTAAAGATCAGATGGTAAGGAATGCTGTGCTGGTCTCCGTGCTGAGTACGGATCCCTCAGGGCAGACTCCAAAACAAAACCCTGAGGAATCTCTCTAGTGTTTTAATTACTAGAATTTAATTATTTTATTTACTTGTCTACCTCTAGCAGACACCAGTCTATCCTTTTGTACATTTTGGAAGGTTTTTTAGGTGACTTATTGTCTGTATATTTACCTGCTGCAGTGAGATAGGTGGTTGATGTATTTACAAACATCCTGAATTTGTCTTTTTTACCCATTTCTGACTTGTGGGTTTGTTTTTTTTTTTTTTGGAAGCTGTGCTGATGTGGAGCATATCAGTAACAGCAGAGTGTCACTTCATGGGTTTGATAGTCCAGGGGCTTCAGTGAAAGAAACTCCCTCTTTTGCTCATTTTTAAAAATCTAAATCAGTTCCTTCAGCCAGAGTGTGCAGTTGAACAAAAACTGATATGTTGGAAGGAATTATGGCTTCAGGTAAATTGTAAAACTCTTATTTATGCATCTTTCTCCAGTATTCTGGGAATTATTTTTTCCTTCTGATTCTTTGTTCATCCCCTTACCAAACAAAAAAGTGATATTATCAATCTCCCATGCCCCAGCTTCCGAGGTGTGTGTGATTTTATATTAAAAAAATGGAGTGGAAAAGGATTTAACATCACAGCCACAGAGAATTTCAGGTTTTGTTTGGCTTGTCCCATTAACCAGTTTGTGTATAAACAGATAAAATGAAGTTTCTACTGACAGTTTTATACCACAGTGCACAAAATTAAATTTATACGTTTGTTACTTATAAAAAACAAATGAGCAAGAGTAAAGAAATTTTTGTCTGAATTACAGGTGAGGAGAAAGATACAGTTGCTTTATATTTCAATTGCACATAACATTTTTCATGCCTCTTCTTAATGCAGTGCATAAATGAGCAGTTAGTATTTAAATGAGCAGTTAGTATTTCATAGTTACCTGAATAAATATGAATGTAGCTGAGGAAATGTGTATGTTTGCTGTAAAAATTAATGTTCCTGTCAAATACCCCTGTGTAAGTTAATACCATTGCTTTCTAACTTTAATTACTTCTTTTCTCCTCTGTGAAGTGTGAAGAGAATGCTGCTATAAGGTCACACTTCTCTGGAACCACAGCACACAGCAGCTACCAAAAAGACATTTTTGATACTGAAACAACCCAGTCAGAAGTGAAAACTGAGGCGGATTTAGGTTTGTAAGAAGGTTTTTCTTTCTTTCATAATTTCATATTTACAAGTCTAAATTTTTTACCAAAACACAAATATTTCTGAATGATAAAATACTCAAATGAATATTTCTGCAGGCTCAGGGCAGTCTGGCTTTAAGTAGGTTTCAGCTTTATAATCTTGCTTCCTCCTCCAAATCTGGTCAGTGATAAATAAATATAGAAATAAAGTGACAGGCTCTGGAGGTGACTTCAGCACAACCAAAAATTTGCAGGTGTTTTCTGTGGTAGACAACTGCCCCATATCTTGGGTTTGTGATCTGTGCTCAGGAGCAAAGTTTCTCTCTGCCAGATGGCCAGAGATGCATGGTTAGGGTTTGGTAGATGCATCAGGGAAATAAATTTATCAACCTGCCTGAGGTAGCACTCCCTGCTCGGGAGGAAGGAGCTCCAAGCCCTGTCCAACCTGGCCTTGAACACATTTGGGAGCTGGTGGGATAAAGGGTTTCATTCCCACGTGGGTGCCTGGGCAGAGGAAGCAAAAGTTCACATCTACCCCTTCTCTTCTTCAGGGCCAAAGCTTCAGAGTGACTCCAAAGGACCTGTGGATTTGGAAGCTATTGAAAAGGAAGCTCTAAAAGAGGAGAATTATGTTTTTCCCAAGAGCAAGGAATCCGGGAGAGTAACCACCTTAGCTCAGCCTAGAACAGCATCATGCAGGTATGGAGGAAGAGCTCAGGTTTTGAAAGACATGCAGTTAATGATCTTAACTGTCCTCTTGCTTTACTCAGCTGAATCATCATTAAGGCTGTGTGGAATGCTCAGATAGACAGAGAGGGCCAGGTCTGTAACTTCTACCCCAGGAGATGGAGTTTGGCTTAAAACCTTGAAACTTCCCATGTTTCCTCCCCTGAGTATTGGGACAGAAATGTGCAAATGGCTCAGCCACCACTTCACTTCCTCCACAGTGAGGGGAGCGTGGATGTGGCCTGGAGGAGAGGGATGTAGCCTTTATTCATGGCTCCTTAAGGAGCTCTCCTCTTCGTTTTCCCTTTCCTTTGTTCTTCCTTTTGGGAAGAGCAGTTCAGCCAGCGCCCTCAGGCCTCTGCAGGAAACTTTAGTCCTGCCAGTGGTGCTGGGAAACCTTGAGCTGGCACTGGCTGTGGATATTTGCCTTATCTGTCCCAGTCTTTCCCCACCAGTTTGGGGTCAGTGGGTACTGGAGCTTTTGGGGCCTGTTGATTCCAATCCTCAGTACTTCCCTAATTTCATCTGCAGTCTTCTCTCAGAGGGAAAGCAGCTCAACAATAAGGTGAGAGGATTATTCTGTAGGGTTTAATGGAACACACAGGATCTGTTCTCCCACTTGGATCATGGTCTGCTTACTGGTTTTGGCATGTTTATATCCCTCTCCAAGCATCACAGCATATTTATCAGAAAGTAAATGTTAATTGCTTAAATAGTCATTTCATATGAGTAAATGCAGTGCAGATTTGTGTATCACAGAGCAGCTTATAAATTTGGTCTGCCCATCATGTTTATTTCTGGAGCATTCCTTAAGTACATTTAAACCTAAATACAGAAATTCCTGTCTGGTCTGTTGACTCTGTACATTTGCTTTAAACTGGGCAGTGTGAGAAGGTGTTGCTGTCTCGCTGCCAGATACAAAATATGTGAGGAATTGCGACCTGGCATGGGTGATGCCTGTTTTATTTTTTATTCCTCCCCTCCCCTCTGCCCCAAATTAGTGAATTACCTGAGAGAGAGGAAGGAGAAGGAGAAGAAACTCCAAACTTCAGCCACTGGGGACCACCACGGACGTATGTTCATATGATTCCATTATTCCTTCCCATTTCCTTCCCATTTACCTTATGTCTTTTTCTCTGTGAGCCAGATTAATTCTTGTTGGGTGGTTTTTTTTCTCTCTCCTCCTCTGCCAATAACTTTAGGGTACCTGTGTACCTTGGGCTTTCCTGAAGACAGGGAATTTTTAACAGATGTTCAGCAGAATTATGCCTTCTATTTGTACAGCTGACTTGGGAAAGCTTGGCAGGTTTAGGTTGTGGATGACCTACAAGTTCTTGCTCATTTAATAACTATTAGGTGTGAACAATGCACACGGTGCTGTGCTGTCTCTCTTTCCTCGGGTTCCCTGCTAAACCCCATGGCAGGATTCCAAACTGCCAGGCCAGCTTTTAGCCACATCCTTGTTGTATTGTTAACATTTTTAGGTGAATTGTTTGTATGGTCCCAAGTAAAATATGATCAGAAGGTTCCTGCTTGAGCTGATGAATATGCACTGGAGTCAGTGTTCAGAAAGCTGTATGAAATACTTCATTATTTGTCTAGCGTGCCTCTTGCAGGGCTTCCCATTCCCAGACACTTTGCTGAAGCTGAAAGAGGATGAGTGTTCACTTGAAGATCTGACTTTCTCTGAGATAAAAGCCTCTGCCCAGTGGGCCTGGATTGGCAGCAGAATTTTGTTCTTTTCGTGGGGTGAGATCTGCTCAGGGTGAAAACTCAACTCTGTTGAGAGCATTCTCAGGCTTCTGACTTTATCTCTTTGCTCTGTTAAATCTTCTTGAAAGACCAGGAGCTTACATTTGTTTAAGGCTTTGCATTTGTAGTTTAAAAAAAACCTGTTTGAAGCTGTTAAAACTACCCCTTATTTTTTTCAGTGTTGAGATCTTCAGAGACCCTCACGTGTCTCTTGGAATCAGTATTGTTGGTGGACAAACTGTCATAAAGCGCCTGAAGAATGGAGAAGAACTTAAAGGGATCTTTATCAAACAAGTTTTGGAAGACAGCCCAGCAGGAAGAACAAGGGCTTTAAAAACNCTTTTTTAGTCTAAGAAATAAAAATTGACTCAAACAGCTTTGGGTGGAGAGAGGAACAAAATACAGCCACCACTTCACGAAGTATTGACAACACTGTGTTTTGAAAACCAAAAGAAACCTCTGGTGGTATTTCTTTTTTAAGGCCTGACTATGGAGCTCTTTTAACAGTCTCCTCTGTATTTAAGAAAGGATGTGTCCTGGTTTCTGAGGGGGAAGTGAAAAAAGTGGGAGTGTCCTCCTCCCATAGAAATGAGGAATAAGTTATAGCATATCTATCAGCATAAATTTAATATATGCAAGAGCACAGACTGTTCACACTGAAATATGGGCTGTTATTTTGTGAGTGTGGATTTAGAGTAATTAACTGATAACCACTGTTTGGGATAAATCCCTGATTCTGGCAGGTGCTGTGGGGGAAAATGTCATTCCTGCCTCTCACCTCTGGTTGCTTTTTTTTACTCATTTTTCTCCAAATTAATACTTCAGAATCTGGGGTGCCAAGCTGATAGTGCTGTTCAGGTTTGATTTACAGACAGGTAAAATCTGAAAGAGTTAGGTCCAACATTATGTAACGCTCTGACAATCTTACTCCTTATGTTTTTATCTAGAAGAATTGTTTTGGGCAGCATATGGCCATCTCTTAATTATGAATACTAAGCAATACACTTTTAAACCATCATCGAAACATATTTTACAAATAATTACTCCTGACTGGTTGTGATGCCTTCCTCAGATACACTAATCTTCTGCAAGTGCGTGTGATGCCTTGTAATGACTCTTGTACCTAACAAAAATAAACATTGTTTGTCAGGTTTCTGGGGTAGACCTACAGAATGCCACCCACGAGGAAGCAGTGGAAGCCATCAAGAACGCAGGGAATCCCGTGGTGTTTGTGGTCCAGGGCCTGGCTAATGTACCAAAAGTGAGTTTATATCTTATTTTTATTCCAAAATTTACTAAATATGTAACGTGCATCTTATTTTAAACTTGGCTAAATTCCTTTCAGCAAGTTGCTTCAGTTTTTGTGTCCAAGGATGGGTCCTTTCAGTCAGTTACAGACCGATTGATTGATTGATTACTTCTCTGGCCTGACTGGAAACCTAATTTCTCTGATTTACATGGAGTAGATGTAAGTCTGTTGACGAGGTGTTCGTTCAGCTCTCCCACCTCTGTAGTAAGAGTCTGGCCCTGTGCATTTTAATTTGTCCATACTTCATAATCTAAAAATAAACTCTGTTATCCAGAGAAACAAAGGTGTAATTAAAATTAGTCAGATTGACACCAGCAGCTCCTTGTAAAATGTGTCACAAGAGGGACCTGGAATAGTTACCTGGGAGCAAGTTTAATTTACAAGAGATTTGAGGCATCTCCTCATCTTCGAGGCCAAGGCAAGAGACTTTTTCAAGCCTTAGGAGGAGCAGACACACAATTACCTGCCTAAAGTACACACAGAACCCCCAAACTTCTGTGTACTTTTGATGTAAGAATGTAATTCAGTAAACTCAGTGAAAGAATGTCATTTATAGACTGCACTGCAATACCTTTCTGCATGGGACAAAATGCAGAGTGCTCTGGAGAGCTTTGTCGTTGTCAGGAGCTGATTTTGTTTGGCAGCTATAATGCTCTGTCTAATGTGTGTAATGTACATTGTTTTTCAGGTGGTTTCTCCTGCCCAAACTAAGGGAATCAAAGTCAGCAAAGATCAGGATGCGGACAAAGAGAATAAGAGTGATAAGGTATTTATTCCATTCAGTGCTATACCCAGGTTTTACTAAATCAAATGGTATAATAGCATGTATTCTAACTCTCTGATAAGCTTCCTCCGAAGTCTGAAATTAAATTTGAAGTGTTTTGTTGAAATATCTTTGATTCTACGATTCCTTGCCAAATTTCTGCCAAATATTCTGACACATATTCTGTGGGTGTCTGCTGGGTGCTGAAACCCTGTACTTAGCACAGCTCCTCACTGTCATCTGTCTGAAGTACCTGTTTTGCTCCGTGTGGAGGCAAATTGATCCCCTTTGTTCAGCAGAAACAGAGAAAGGGCAACATGTACACAAATAATATCCTTAATGTGAGGCTGCCTGAAATGCAGTAAAATCAGGTTATGGGATGATTAAATCCACGGAGTCTCCTGCATTTCCCAGGGCTGTGCGAAACGAGGAAATGACCGAGGGATCTGTGGCTGCTCAGCTGATTGCGAAGCAGTTACTGCACAGTGACTTCCAAATCACTTCACAGCAGCTTTAAAACAGAGAAAGTCTGTTTGGTGGAAAACAGGGGATTTGTTTTAATGGCTGCAATAAGGGAAAAATCTAATTTTTCACTTTCAGCTGTATCACTCTCATGGCCTTGGCGTTTTCCTGCGGGATTTGCCCTGACTGAGGAGTGTAGTTCAGGTACTTTGAAGGTGTGGGAGCAGCAGGAGCAGAGACAGAGTGAATGCAGACAATAAGTTTTGCCTGCTGCAGTGTGACTACAAATAGGATGAAGTTTTCATTTGATCCTACTCAGCACTCTGGTGTTTGCTGGGTACCTGAGAGGACCCTCCTGCCTCCAAAAGTTTTTGTGAGGCTCCTTTCAGATCCTGTCGGGGACAGGAGCAGCGAGGCTCAGTTATCAGAAAAGGTGTCGAAGACGTGCTTTCATGCCAGAGGATAATACTTCCAATGAAGCACTTACAATCCCCTTTTCTTGTGTGTTTTTTATCTATATTTCTAATCTCAAAAGCTCTCATCCTCTAGCAACGTGCTGCCTTTAATCTCCAGCACTCCGGTGTGTCGCGTTCCGCAGCGTTCCGAGGTTAAAGAGGGAGCCTAATCTTTTTCAGACCTTTTTCATCTATTGGTGCTATAAACTGGTGGGTGGAATATAGAAGAGCTTCAGAGCATAAATATGTAGCTCCTTTCTGGCTTTGAACGTGGGCTCACAAAGCAGTCGTACTGCACTTTCTGGAGTTGGAAAGAGTTGCTGTTAGTGGATTATTAGTCCACATCCCTATGGGGAATCAGTGATATTTCTAGTCCAGTCTTCAGAGAGTCACAAAAGAGTTTGGTTTGAAAGCGGCCACATCCAGCTGGAAAATCTGCCTTTTCCTGTGTCTTTTCAGATGCTGAAGGTTTTCTCTGATTTGTTGGCGTTTATCCTCCTCTATTGATCTGTTTGTTTCCAAATGGTCGCTTTAATTTATTTAAAACCACTTAAAACAATAGTGGACAAACCGTTGATGACAACATTATTTTGCTGGTTGGCTGTCTAAACTGTGCTTTTGCCTCTGTGTTAATACAAAAACGTGGTGTGATGGAGTAGCCAGGCACAATTTCCTCATCTGGCTTTTCAGTGGGACAGGAGGAACGAGAGATATTTGTCCCTCTGAGCCATAGAAAACTGCTGGGTAAGCCTGGGTGCCTCATGTAATTTCACACAGACTTCCTAACAAATGTTTAAGGTCTTAAAAAGCCAAAGGGTCAACATTTAGACTGTAAGTTATTACAAAATTACAGCAATAATAAAGTGACTCATTTGTCATAGGCAGCTGAGAGGGAGGCTGCAGATTTTCCATCTTTACCTGCTCAGTAAAATGGAACCCGTTGACGAGGATGCTTCCTGGATTCCCATGCTTCATCTGGATTTTTGCACAGTTCTGTCTGTGCTGGCTTCAAGAAAAAAGTGGGAGGCACATTAAGTGTGCTGTATCCTCTTAGAAAACAGCTGTTGTGCTTCCAAGTGCTCTCACCATGCACTTTTGCTACTGGTGGATTGAATTAATTCCATTTAATATTGTATTCTGTGTTCAGTGCAGCACTTTCCTGTTATGTTTTCTAAATGGATGAGACGACAGATATCTTTACCTCACAAAATGTTCCACATATCACAGCTCACTACTTCCACCATTCTATACAAATTCAACTTCAAGAATTTAAAAATCAATACCCGGGTTCAGCTTTCATTGCCCACAGTGAAAAAAAAAAAAACCACATTACCCTGGGCTCGATGTGTTTGGGTGTTGTGTCGTATTTCCCAGCCACAGAAGGAATTAATTACAGGAATTCTGGGTGCTCTAATGGCATCTCCTCCCTGGTGTTCCCTGTCTAAAGTGCATCCTGCTCTTAGCAGTGGGCTCGCAAGGGATGCAGCTGAGCATCATTTAGTGGAGTCGTGGTGCAAACCAAGGCAGGACCCAGCTCCTTGGAGCTGCAAAAGCAATTGCTGAGCTGAGCCAGTGCCTCCAGCAGCCTCAGAGCCCGCTCTGTGCTCCTGCCATGCGCCGCTATATGCATCATTACAGGAGCTGCCTGTATTTATGTGAGGTAATAGAATTTTATTGGGAGATATAATTCAAAATCTTTATTAAATTTGCGCCAAAATACGGACGGGCTGCGATGTTTAAATATTCATGTATGGACTAAGAGGATGGAGTTCTTATTTTATATTTTAAAGAAATTGACGTTTATCAGCACCAGACAGTTTTGTTATGGAGCCTAATAAGAAACAGGGTATAATTTAATGTTTGTTTTTAACTCCTGATTAATGTTCACACTTTGATGTTTATGACAATACACAAGTATTTTATCAACAAGTAAATGTGCATGCAGAATTGCGTTTTAGTTTCATTTTCTAGATGTTCAGTGTCACTTCTTCCTCTGCTTTCTTGCACAAAAAGCCTTTGCTGCAGAATTTAGCATTGTAATTAAGTGCTGTGTCTGTGCACATTCAGTGCAACAGACAATGGGATGTTTTTTCTTGTGCTCAGAGGTTAGAAAACATGTAACTCTTTGTCTTTGAATCCATCAGAGAAAATATGGGGCTCCACCTCCCATGAAGCTGCCACCTCCTTACAGAGCACTCGAGAGGCATCACGCAGAGGAGGCTGCCCTGGATGAAGAGGAGGATGAGGATGCTTGTGCAGAGAGTGAGTAGTGCTCCAGTCTTTATGTCAGATCACATCTGTGGGACACAATCAGGTGGTGATAAACCTTGGTGCCAGTTATTGCTGGTGGGAAGTGGCGCTCAGCATGGCCACAGCATCAGTCCTCAGCCTGGTTTGTAACTTGGAGAGTTCTTCTCCCCAGCCAGGCTCCCAGGGCTCGGCTCTTCTGAGGAGATGCAGGAAGGGCTCTGTTTGTTGTCAGTCTCAGAATGTCTAAGCCGTGTGTGGAGGAGTTGCTGGGCAGAGATGTCAGCAGTGATGGGAGATGTTCTGTTTTACTGCTGTAATTGCAGTGGCAGTGGAGCAGTTGCAGGTTGAGGACCACTGGTGCAAAATCCTTGCCCAGAAAACCTGCTGCTGATCCCAGGCAATGCTGTTCAAGCAAGGTGGGTTCCTTGAAAAAGAAAAATCTGCTGATTTGTTGTTTCGGTGCTCTGCTGAAGAAAGGATCCCCTGGTTTTGTAGCACTCTTCATGGGGAAGGTTCTGCAGTTGTCCCACGTGGGTTTGGCAGTGGTTTGTGGTGATGCTCACCCTGTGGAAGAGCAGGGGCCTAAGGAGTGGGAAGCAGTGCAAGTGGAGAGCTCCTGGCAGCATGATTTAGGTTCCAGCTGCTTTTGAATTACAACTTTGGTTAATTACAACTTTGGTGAAATGGAATATTATTATCCATAGCCTATCTCACAGTAAAATATTTAGGAATACCAAACTTGCAATTAGGAGTCCTAAATTACTTTCTAAAATCAGGTACCTTTTATTTTTTTTATCTTTATGCTCTTTTGTACCAAATCAGCATAAGAGGTGGGATGAGGCCTTGACCAACGTGGTCTAGAGGAAAGTGCCCCTGCCCCTGGCAGGGGGTGGAATGAGATGATCTTTTATGTCCCATCCATCCCTGTAACATTCTGTGATTCTGTGTGGGCTTTTGTTGGGAGTTTAGTTTGTATTTTTTTGCTACAGTGATTTTTCTCATCATCTCGAGCTCTCAAACCAACTCTGTAAACCTCCAATTGTAACAAACTCATTCCAGCTCGTTATTAAAGCTCTAATTCCCAGTTAAAGAATAGGTGTGATAAGTAGGCTGACACCTGAGTTATCTAATTAGGATATGCCTCAATCCAAGTGCTTGCTGGGCCTAAGTTAATACTTTGCACAGAAGTAATTCCTTATTCATGGGCTTGGTAATTTTTTAGCTGTCCTGCCATCCCTAATGATATTGCTGGCTGAGTCTGGAAGCTGAAAAGCTAAAGCTACTGCTGATATTAAATTCATCAATCCTACCAGACTTGGCAGCAGCACACAGATCTGTTCAGGGGAATCTCCTTCTCTCTCCCCTTTTTACTGACTGAAGTTGAGTGTTTTGCAGTAGCCATCTTTTCCATGAATCTTGGAAAACAGAGGTATATTCTTCCTCACCTCATTCTGTTTCTTTAAAAATAAAAACAGGCTAAGGAAGCTTTAACCAAGTTTGTGCCTCAGCCCTTGCAGTAAAAAGCATGTTAGAAATGATCCCTCTGTACTTAATGACATTAAGCATCTTGGCAGCTGTGGAATGGGCTTTTACAGAGTCTGTGATCGCTTGAAAAACAAAGTTTTCTCTGCAAATTGCAGTGCAGTATTGTTTTTGTGAACTACTTGATGCTCGTAACTTCTGTCCTGATTCTTGAGCACCTTTCCCAGGAATCCCAACCCAGGCACGAACTTGTCTTTCCTCACTGCCCATTTGTTTGTCCACATTGCTCTGTTCCTTACCCACTTATCCAACTAATTCTACTGCTTTGTAACCTACACTAACAATAAATCAACAGGTGAGCTGGATTTATTGTCTCCTTTATTTAGAAGATAAGATGTCTAAAAGGGAGATGTGGTGTCAGCCCAGGTAAATTCACATCATAACCTATCCTTTACTTGCTTCCTGTACTTCTCAATCTCTGTCACAGCATGGAAAGCTTTAGAGGGCACTTTGAGGTAGGACAGCTGTTAAATCTGTCCTCTGGTGGTGCTCCTGATGGATTTTATTTTATTTTTTAGCATTCTTATTAACGCAGCTGCAGTGTCAGGGACCTGCTCATCAATTTCTTTCAAACTCCAGAAATACTTTACTTGCTCCGCTTGACATTTTTTTGTCCTTGCTTATCACTTCTTTCAACCCTTCCTCTCATCTTTTGTCTCCACGTCCTCCATCATTCCCCAGACTGAAAATGAAAGCAGAGCACTGTTAGTCTTCCTGCCATACTTGGAGAATTTTTCTTTCCTTTCTGTCCCGTCCGTATTGCCTCAGAGACTCCACGATTTGTCTGTTTTCCCCTTAAAGTGGCTGAATAACCTTTTTTTGGTATTGATTGAATTTCCCCTAAAATCTAAGCCCACTTGCCTTTTGGCAATGCTCCTTTTATTTCTGCTTTCCCACTGCTGAAGCAGGTCATTGCTGACCTGTTGGAGCAAACAGTCCTTTCTTGTAGATGTTCTCCCTTTTCTTTGCAGGCGTTGGTTTTGATCCAAAGAGGACAAATCCTTATTGGGAAGACAACTGTGAGGTAGTTCTTGGTTTAGAGAGACTCCAGACATGTCCTCCATGTTTCTGTGGCTTAGGAAGTTTAAAGTTCCAGGTGTTTTGTTTGGTTTTTTTCAAATATGATTTCTTGAACCCAAGACGCTCCGTTTCAGATTTGTTTCTCCTTTGTGTTTCATGCCACCAGCACTTCCAACATCATTTCCTAAGTTCCTAGATAGCTTTTCCTAGACTTTGGAGGCAAGCTGAAAGTTGTATTTCCTCTTGCTTTATTTCTTCTTCTAGTGACACTGCCGAGTCTTTATCAGTACCCAGCTCTAATTCTGTGTGGGTTTTGTTTTCTCTTTGCTTTGAGGTTGCTGGTTGAAGGCTTTCAGTTCGTGCATGAGAACAGTTTTGCAAAACTTGCAGCGTGTCCATCTTGCTGCAAAAGGGGCTCTCAAAATGCTTCATCCTCCAGACCTGAATCATTACAACACAGGTTTGGAGTTTTCCCTTCCCACACTTGCCCGTGGCAGAGGCTGTTTTGGAGAAAGAGGGTTTTTTTTTTTAGACTTCCCAAATCTGAAAAACACCGGGTTGTGAATGGGATTTTTTTTGCCTTTTTTTTTTTTTTTAAATCAAAACAAGTAAAAGGAGGGGAGGGCACACAAAGGAGCTGTTTGTGCTCGTGAGCAGCTGTGCTGCAGACGGCATCAATAGGCACTGGTGTGCTTCCCTGGAGTGGGGATGGCTGGAGGTGTGCTCTAAGAACCTGCTAATGGACTTACGTGCACCCCGTGGTGGCTTATTGCCATAATGAGGGGTTGGTAGTAAAGAGAAGCAGAGGAAATGGATGGGCAGAGCAGTTTGTAATGGAATGTTTCGTGAGGTTTTCCTTGGGGGAATTCCTAGCTGCACAACTGGGATATGCTCTCGTGACCGAGTCGCAGCAAACATGAATTAGAATGGAGGGAGCTGAAGAACCATTCTAGGAAAACTGAAAAGACAGCTGGTGAAAGAACTTGATTTCACTTGCTGTTTTATTTTTAGTGAAATCTTTTGTCAGTTAGTTGACTGAGATCGATCTGGTTGGTTTCAAATAAGTCTAAAATAATAAAAATAGATGGTAATAAAAATTTTGTGGAAGGTGGCTTGGATAATGGACTAAGCTACTGCTGTGCTCAGACTTCCTGTCTGCAAGGATATTTAACTGTATCTAATAAGGGGATAATAATGCCCCCTTCCTTTTATTTTGTCTCTAAATAATGTAGAAATCAATGGAGCTATAAGAAAGCATAATGATTTATCTTCCTAAGATGCTTTTTGAGGAACAGTGATTTCTCTGCTAAAGCAAGAGATTTTAAAACTTCTCTGGTATTTTGACTTTGCATTCTTGACTCAGAGGGTGGGGAGGCCCTGGCATGGAGAAGTTGTGGATTCCCCGTCCCTGGAAGTGTCCAAGGCCAGGTGGGATGAGCTTTAAGATCCCTTCCACCCCAAACCATTCCATGACTCTGTGATTGCTGTGATAAATCTGTGGGTGCAGGAGGGTTGGGTTGGGATCGGACCATTCTCAACACACCTGGGGTTTTCAGCAGCCTCCAGGTGCCAGTGATGCCTGTGATCAGAGGCAGCACAGTGGCTTTCACTAAAAATAAAAGTTGGATAAAAAAGGAGTCGAGGTCAATTGAGACTTTGAGGAAGGTATGGTCAAGTACATGGAGGGGGCAGGAACGGGATCTCTGGGAGTGTCTGTGCACTGCTGTGGGCGAGGATGGGAACGTGATGATCAACATTTTGGGAAAATGCCAGGATTATTAACAAATGACTAAATAAAAGCCAACCCACTCATAATGCCTGGGTGGCTCACTGTTTGCAGTCTGGTTTATGCAAAGTTGTGCTAAAGCAAAGGAGAAGCAATCTGAACATTTACTTTTCATTCTGAGGGGGGATCACCTGAAAATGTTGATCTTCAGTGGAAGCAGCTCATGTAGCCAAGCGCTGCCTCTCCAATAGATGTCACTGCAATCAACAGCAAACAGAGATGATGCTCAGAGGGGAAGATGTAGCTTGGAGAAAGGCTTCAAGCTTTATGAAAATAAAATACTGCAAAAGTAGTAATTGCCAGATTTAATGTTCTTAAATATAGTACCGAGTGTATTTAATACAGTGGATTTCCTTAGATCAGGCAAGAGCCAGGATTAGACAAATAGAGCAGAGACTCTCATTTTTCTGCTCCGTGTTAATCTCTATTTAATGTGACTCTGTGCTGCTAATCTTCTTTTCCCATTCTTGTTCTGACCCATAATTAGCTCAAATACGTGGGGTTTGTAAGCAGCCCTAATATCAGATCCAGGACACGCTGGGCAGAGGCACAAAGCTGCTGTGCCACATGGGGCTGGCTGAGGAAGTTGGTGTCACTGCAGTTTGAGGTTGTGGGTTCGTTTGGGGTTGTGTTGTTGGGCTGGTTTCTTCGCCCTCTTTGTGAATCACACGCACAGTTATCATCTGATGAAGTATTGCGAGAGGAAATTACATTTTTGATGAAGTAATAGTAAAATTGCAGCTGGGACTTCTTGTGGTTTTTACTGTGTGCTTGACATAATGCACTGAACAGATGGCTGTGTGTGTGCTGTGAGACATATTCTAAAGGAAGGACAATGAACTTTAAAAATGAACAAATTAATGATATTAACGAAATAACTGAGTATTTTGAGTTGTTTTAAATGTAGCTTTTGGAAGAGAGAATTAGTAGGACTTCCCAAAATAACTAAGTATGTTTATAAATTCAGAGAGAGATTTTATCTTTGCTTTTTTTAATTACTAAATGAAGGATTTTTGAGTCTTTTCAGTGTTTCATTTCAGCATTCATTGCAGTGAAACTAATACTGCTTGTTTGGGGTTTCAGCAAAATACAAGTTATAATGAAGTTTGAGCCTTTTTATGCTTATAATGACAGATTGGTTTAGTTTTCTGACATTAAAAAAAAAACAACCAAGCAAACCCTATGCCATGAACACATATCAGTGCTGGGAAACTGCAAGATTTGCAGCGCTGGGGAATAACGGATTTAATGAAGCCGTTTGTGGGAGAGAAATTAATTTTTTAACCCCTGTAGCTCGCAGGAAAAAAGGATGCTCAGAAAAATACCATTATTAACTGCTCCTTTGCCATGCAGTTGGGTCATTAAGCAGGAAGGTACCTGCAGCTGCCAGCCACACAGCCACGCCGGGGGTGACTCGTGTTTGGGGATAGAGATGTCATTCGGATGCTGGCGGAGCACAAACAGCAGCTGGGAGCATCCGTGGGTCAGATGTGGGAATCCAGGGATCTGCTGCTCCCTGCATACTTCCATAGGCAGCTCTCCTCTGCTGGCAGATGTAACTGGGAGCTTGTGGGCAGCCTGAAATTAATATAATTGATGGCATCTCGTAATAGAAACAGACAGACGGTTTGCCCTTAAGGAGAGAAAAATCTCAGGGAAATAGGCCCAAGGTCGTCAGAAGAAAGACAAGCCCTGAGCCTGTGTGTGATGAGGATTTGAGCTGCTTACAGCCCTGAATGTTTGTCAGGAATGCAGATTTCCTGAGTACATGCTGGTACAGCAATGGTACAAGGGGGTTTCCCAGGTAAGGATTCACGTCTATCTCTTTATCGTGTTTGTTTCCAGCAAGTCATTTTTAAGCATTTTCAGTGAGAATTTAGAACTGGTGAAGTGCAGGAGAAAGAAAATAATAGCAGAGATCTTTTTTTTTTTTTTCCCTTCAGTTTGAAGCATGGACATACAGCATGATTGGAATATTGAATGCATTTAATATCTTTAAAATGTTTTGTCTTGTGTTTGCTTATAAATCATTGCTTCTGTGTGTGTCAGTGCTCAACATTCTTATATACAAAACTGACTGGAGCACACAGTGCTTAAAGTATAAGAATTCGTAGCATTAAATTTCTTGCTGTATAGAATAATCTACTCTTCCATAACTGTTATTGTAATGCAGAGACAGATGGCTGAATTTTCTTCACTTTGCTTGTTAAGAATGTGTTAGGTAAATGTTTTTAGACTAAAATAAAAAGCTGCTGGGAATCTAAACTGAATATTCAGCATTTTCATGGTAGAAGGAGGCAAAGCAAGAATAAAGCAATGTGATAGTAAACAAATGAGCTATTTGCAATGAAGGATAATCTAATCTTTAAATATTGCCTGAGATTGCATTTGTTCTTAGGTAAGATCTTTTCTTCCAACACCAGCCAGGTATCCAGAGAATAGCACTGAAATGCTCGGCATGAAATACATTGATTTGATGTTATAAGGTTATTACATTGTCTGGGGCTTGGTGCAGGTGGCTGGTGTTGTTTGGGATCTTTGATCTCGCTCCGGTGTTACAGATAAGTAATTTCAGACAGAAGATAATGTCTGTGGTGTAAATCTGTAAACACAGGTACAAACTTGCTAAGAGGGGATGATCCAAGCAGGTCTTTCTATTGCTCTCACCAAAGTACTCTTAATATCACTGCAATGACTTGCAACTAAAAAGATATTAAAAGGATGTAAATATTTAAATAGATAAATGAAAGGCAGACACCGGCTCGTAAAAGGTGGTTATGTGTTTATATCCTTGACTAATAACCTGATTTTTAGATGGGAAGATATCTTTCGTCATTACCACCGTAAATTATGTTGCTCCAATGCACAGAGAAAAAAAATTAAAAAGAAAACTCCACAGTGCCTCATGTCTTGCCCAGACTAGCACAGCATTGCTTCCAGTTAGAATACGGGGCAGATTATTTGCATAACAGCTCTGTTCCAAAATGGTCTGCTCAGTTTGAGCAGTAGCTGCTCCCAATATTTACTGGAAGTAAGGCTCTAACAGAAGGGAAATATAAAAAATGTTAGGTGGCGATAATGTTATCCTTTACAGACATTACCTAGTTCTCCACAGTATTGCAGCAACTGAGGCAGCTGTCCAGAAGCACTTCTTGAACTGTCAGGAGAAAGTTTAAGTTATTTTTTGCTTCTCAGTCTGAAGATTTGATTCTCCCTTATTCCCTGTCATGGTTTAGGGGCAGCTCATCAGTTTGAGCAGGCGTGTAATTGCTCTTTATCAGGGTAGGTGGCATTCAAAGAGCAATCCAGAGTATTTATCTCCAGGTGTGCTGGCTACAGTACACTGTGACAGACCAGTGAAAATTTGCTTTATGCCTTGTAGTGGCCACATGTGTATTGAAAACTAATTGCAAGCTAAAGACATTAGGAAGGAAATCTATATGCAGATACATTTCTCTGTGTGTGCTGTGTGCATCAGAGGAACAGCTCTGTTTTATCACCAAATTCAGAACACTTTTGCCATATTGGCTTTGGAGGAGATATGGCAGCTGGCTGAAGGGCAGGAGGTTCTTTCTGCTGCCCCAGAAGCAATAATGAGCCCTTTATAATCAGTGTGATGATGTGCATGTCTGTTTTCTTCATCAGCGCTTGGAGATCGTGGCTTGTGCTTCTCTCCCTCTGCTTCCCCAAAAAGTTATTAGAGGAGATGTCATAATCTGAGGTTGCCAGAGAAGCTGTGGCTGCCCCTGGATCCTTGGAAGTGTCCAAGGCCAGGTTGGATGGGACTTGGAGCAACCTGATATAGAAGGTGTCTCTGCCCATGGCGGGAATGAGATGAGCTTCGAAGTCTCTTCCAACCCAAACCACTCCATAATTCTGTCATCAAGGAAACAACAAATTTTGGCTGCTGTGGCTGGAAGGGATGCTCCCCAGAGGCATGGGGTGAGCACCTCCCTCGAGACACCCCTTAATCCAGGCCACCTGGGGAATGGGAAAGGGTTTCCAGCATGTAGATGGCACATCAGGTACCACTGACCAGGGGCTCCTGGTGCTGGGAGCTGCCAGCCCTGTCCTCGCCCTGCCCTCCACCCGCTGGCAGCATCCACGGTTGGAATCGAAGATCCAAGGGCAGAGTTGATGTTGAGGGAGAAGGGAAGCGAGGGGAGCCATGGGGTTCCTGAGTCAGGAGGCACAGCAGGAGCACAGCACAGGTGAGGGGACTGTTTGTGGTCATGGTCTGGGGGAAGGACAAGAGTGGGGGAGGACCCTGCTCCTGTGCACGTCTTTGTGCAGACAGGCCAGCACAGAGCCAGGAGCCATCCCAGCAGCAGCAGCTGAGCCGGCTGAGCTTGAGACCTTCTGCTCAGGTGATGAATGTTCTGCTGCCAGGGGACAGAGGTGCAGGTGAATTACAAACGTCGTCTGAAGCTAGGACTGGTAAACCTTGACTTTGCCACGTCATGTGTGATTGTTTTGTAGGTACTAAGTGCTTTTAACAGCGGGTTTTTTGTTTTCTTTCAATGTATTAGGTCATTTCAGAGGGGTTTTGCATCCCTTTAGCTGAAAAACAAGCACGTCCGTTATCACAGATTTATAAATTCTGGTGTGGTTTTTCTGCAATTTCAGAATGGTAAGCCTAAGTAGGTTTTTTAACCAGTAAATGTCATGCTTGTACAGTATCCTGAACTCTGTATCTCTAAGGAAGTACAGACTTCCCACTCCTTAAGGTGAGGTGGCACATCATCATTTTCGTGGTGTGGTGGTCCTGGGAAGATGACAAGATACTGAAGTTC
The DNA here is from genome assembly GCA_013389985.1 of Dryoscopus gambensis. Classification (NCBI taxonomy): domain Eukaryota; kingdom Metazoa; phylum Chordata; class Aves; order Passeriformes; family Malaconotidae; genus Dryoscopus; species Dryoscopus gambensis. Next base: position 395,343 of record WEIT01010132.1, on the reverse strand, counting down.
CCGTACTTGTAATGTGCTGTTACTTGGTGGTGAGCCGTGTACCTAAACTGGGAGGGATTTGGATGGAAAAGGCAGAGGGTGGGAAGGCACAAGGCATTTTCCTGTGTGTGCACTTGCACGTGGAGCTAAGTTATGGCTCTTAACGCTGTGCTGTGAGAGCAGAGAGGGGTTGCACCTCCCAAATAGCCCTTAGAGGCCTTGTGCTGCTGAGCCTCCATCCCTCCAGGTGCTCTGGGAGCAAACAGCACTCCCTGCATGCCAAAACAACTCCCAGGTGTATATCCTTTATCGCTACAGTGTGTGATGGTCCTGGAATCTGCCTGGCAGAGCTGTGATTGTTCTGTGCTGCAGTCACTGCTCAGCCTGAGCAGAGGAAGGAGGAAGGATGAGGTTCCCTTGGTGCTGGGCCTCCTGCTCCCTGTGCCAGGCTCACCTGCAACCTCGACCTTCAGATCTTGACATTTTCCTGCACTGAGCTGTAAACCTTAATGCAAGGTTCTGAACCAGAAACTATTTTTTTCCAGGTGTTTGGCAAAAAAAATTCCACTTTAAACCCACAAGGCTTGGCTGTAATTTCCTCCATCCATTTTGTAACCTGTTATTCTTTTAGGGGTGTGGCAGATTGTTTAAGGATTAATACAGTATCACTTTGCTGTGCATCATTAATGGGTTTAGATAGACAATGCTGTAATTTTACAGCAAGAGTTCATTTCAGGATTGAGTTGTTAGAAGTACAGATCATGTGATTTTTAAAATATTGTTTGTACAGAAGATGTGCTTTTTCTTGAATACTGTTTTTCAAGGGCAGAAAGTCTCTGAGGGACCAGCATGGTGCCTAGTGAGGTGTCTCTGAAGGGCTGGGAGAAGAGTGGAAGGGGAAAAAATGGGATGAGACAGGGATGTGATGGATGAGGGAGTAAGGACAGCTCTGTGCAAGGATGAGCACGAGCAGCTTGTGAGCGACGGCCAGGAGAGAGGTGGGGAGGGATTTTGTGAGGAATGGGGAGCTCGGCGAAGCCTTAGGGGCCAGAAGGATGTGGCTGTTCTGTGCGTGTGCAGGAGGGGTGCTGTGGGATGGGCATGGGCAGGCCTGCACAGGGACACGGGGTGGGGATGGGGATGGGGAGATGGGGATGGGGAC
>WEIT01010132.1:312746-393687 GCA_013389985.1 Dryoscopus gambensis | reverse complement strand
GGGATGGGGATGGGGATGGGCAGGCCTGCACAGGGACATGGGGATGGGGATGAGGATGGGCAGGCTTGCACAGGGACACGGGGATGGGGACAGCGCTGCTCACGGTTGGCTCCAGAGCATCGGAGCATCCTCAGGATCACTCTCTGGCATCCCTGGATGGGGCTGTGCAGCAGCCAGCTGGGACAGCTGCCCCAGCCCCTCCTGCCTGTCCCTGGGCAGCCTGGTGCTGGCAGAGCTGCCCCTCTGCCTTCTCAGCTGATTCCACGATTCCGGAGCGCCGAGGTGAAGCAGGGCAGAGGTGCCGGCTGGGAGCCTCCAGCCACGGCTCCAGTGCAGGGCTGTGAGGGGTTTAATGAGTGGTGCTGTGAGGGCTGCAGCTAATGAACCTGGATTCCTACAGATTTGTGTCTCCTGTTCGCCTGGCTTGGGTGTCGAGGAAGGTGTGAGCTCTGCTTCAAGCTTTTCCTGTGGCTGGAGCCTTCCTGAGGCTTTCCCTCAAGAGAACTCTCTGACTTTAATAAACTGTGAGCTCACACCAAAGCCTTTTCCCCAGTCAGGGTATTTATCAGGTTGCTCTCCTGCCTATTTTCATGAACCTTTTATAGCACCTTTGAGACTCCTGGTCCACCTTGAGATTTGCTGCCAGTCCAGAGGTTTGGGGGCAGGAGCTTGGATTGTACAGGGGATGGTTGAATATGCTGCGTTCCTGTAGAAAAACAGAATAAAATCAGCTGCCCTATTAGAACTAAGCTTAGTTTCTATTAAGAGACTAAAATATAATTAATAAACACTGGAGCATGACCCCCGGACTGCAGTTGGGAAGACCTGGCACCTCTCTGGTTGGTTGCCATCTGTTGGATGTCTTGCTTGGCCATCTGTCATAAGAGACACAAAGCATCTTGAGACTTGTGGAGCTCCACGCCACAGTTCCCAGAGGTCAGGTAGCCACGTAGATTTAAAACCAAAATAAAATAGGAAGCAGGATCCATGGAGTTCTGGCTTACCCAAAAGGCAGTGTTTATTACTGGAGAGTAAGTCGTGGATGCATCTGAATCATCTTGTTTGAAGGCTAAATTCCATAAGAGGGGAAAAAAGAGTCAATTGAATATCAAGCCAAAAGAATTACAGTAAAAATTACCATACCCCACTCTTATTTTTCCCTCAGGCGTTTATTTTTTAACTTTCTCTTAGTTGATTTCCTCCTCTAGTCAGAGTGGAAAAAGTGAGTCTATTTAATATAGTAAAGTTTATCCGTTTAGCTCTTCCTCCTGGATTAATCCTTGGAGATGGATTTCTTTTGCCAGAAGGAAAACGAGAGAGTGCTTGACATATTGCAAGTCTCTGCTCACATACATCATCAATTTCCTGATTATAATTGTGTTCATTTCAGAAATGCCCGAAGCTTAATGCATTAATATCTTTATTTCATTAAATACATTAGAAGAGAAGCTATTTGTTGTCTAATAACATATTTTGGTACTAAAAAAAAAAAATCATCTCTTCAAATACTCTGTTCACTTCTTTGTGGTAGAATTTTTCTTCTGCAGAAAAATGAATGCCTTGCTTAGCACGTCTTATTTGAAGGAAAGGTGTCTGACCCTGGCACTTTTATTTTACTCTTTTGTGCAAGAGAAAACACAAGCTCTCCATGCTCCATCATTTGGAGAGCTTAAAAATAATGAGAATAGAATTTCTAATACAAAATATTGTTTTATTTAATCAAATCTGTCAAGTGTTATGATGTCATAAGTGCAGCACAAACCTGATTAACTTCTCCAATGGACTCTCAAGACAGCTGATTAAATAAGATGTATGGCTTATTTAGGGAGAGTGTGCAACTGCTTTATGATTCCACAGGATTATTCAATGGGGGATTTGTGTGGAGAGGAATTGTTGCCCATTCCTCTGTCCAGGTTCCCCCGCCTCACCTGATGGGAGAGGAATTTGGCAGCTGTAAATGCAGGAGTTGCTGCTTGACTGACACTTGCAGTGCTGGAAAAAGATCTGTGTTCTCATTAGCACTGGGTGCCCACTTATTTTCAATTTATGTCACATAGGACAATGGAAAAGTCTTCCTAAAACTCTTGCTGTCTCATTTTAAGAAGAGACCTTTGAGTGAATTCTTTATTTGGTTGGTGCCTTTCTCTTTTAGAATAACAGCCATAATCCAGCAGGGTGTTTTCAGCCTGGAAGTGTGTATTTTAGTGGTTTATCTACATGAGAAGTGTTCACTTTGTCATCCTCTCTAATGTTCTGCTGAAAACCTCCTCCTCCAGGGAGGAGGAATGGATTTGCAGGCGTCTGGCAGGAGAGCTGACTTGGACAGAGGAGGGAAGAAGGACCTTCTCCTTCATCTCCACTTCTCCTGGGCTAAAACATGATCTAAAATCAGAGTACCGGGCTGTGATAAACATGTTAGACACCATAAATGGGACATGATAGCTGAAGATATGGAAATACATGGTAAAAGAATGATTATTGTGTGTTTACGAACGGAAGAGGCTTCAAAGTGGAATTGTAGGTGTGCATTTGTTTTGTTCCAAGGCACAGAAGTCTGCAGCAGTGCCAGGTGTCGCAGTCATTTTTCACTCATTTCTCATTTTACCTCAGCAATCAAAGGCAAGCGGTGACATTGGGAAGCTCAGGTTTGTACCTAAACAAAGCCTGATGACTCAAGTACAATTTGATAGCTCAAAACTCAGAAGTCATCCGGTAGTTTGTAAGTGTTTGAGGAGCCATAATCAGTTTGATGGAAGACAAAGCAGGTATGAACCTAACAAAACACTGATAACTGCCTAAATTTTAAAAAAAATGAGATAAACAATCTAAACAGCATTGTGGGACTGGTCAGGTCTTTCCCATAAGTGAACTCACTGTTACCTCATGTCCTCTAAAAGCTAGAAATGCAGCTTTTTAAATATTTAGCTGCTTTTTAATTTAAATTGGCTTTGCAGTTCATTTAAATCAAGCATTTTCTGCTTTTAACATGCACTGGAAGTTTTAAAAGGCAGTGTGCATAAAGATCTGAGCATATTCTGACCCATTAGCATAATTTTCCTGAATAGCTTTTTTCATTTAAAGTATGTGTGCGCCCAGAGAATTGAGAGGAATCTGGACCCAGCACTGACCGTAGTAAAAATCCAGCTTTTGCCTTTTTTTTCCTCAGCAGCCTGAAACAAAGACCTTTTCTCTCCACAACTCCTTCAGCGGGAATGAAAATACCTTATCAAACCCAAGCAACTTGTTAGGGGCTGAGAGAGGATATTTTCCTTTGCTGGCCTGCGAATAAAAGCTGGGAGTGTGAAGCTGAGAGTTGTCAGCTGGAGAATTGTGGAAGTGTTTGTGGCCGTGGTGTGGTGGCAGAGCCTCCTCTGAGGTCACTGCACAACGAGCTGTGCGTGAAACCCGGAGACAGACAAGAGGGACCCCTTGGCAAAGTGGAAATTAGACCATTTAAAAACAGGTTTGATCGCCACAGAGCCGCCATTATCTGCCAGGAGAATAACAATGCTTCTGTTAAATATCCCAGTTTTAAAGGAAAACATGGCAGTAAAGGCATTTTTTTCTTGTATTAATCATAATTGGCATGTTTGTGCGTGGCGTTTTTATTACAAAGCTGTTGTTTGTATTTTAATTACATTCTCATTTCTTTCCAAATGCAAACAGTGTATGTTGTTAAGAAAAATGTAAAGTGTAGAAGGAAAGTTGTTCACAATATCTGAAGTGATTAATCTCGAGCATTTTGACAGATATATCATAAATTTTATATTTAAATTTTTATATACCTTATATAGATATACTTACAATACTTAGATCCCCATAGTTGGCCTAAAAGAGGAACATGCAATGTTAATATAATATTTTGGTGCAAGTAAATCTATTTTTGTAGTTACTAGTTTGACAGTTACCATCAATCTTTAGCAAAACAACTAAAACCTAAAAATAGTAAAGAGGATTAAAATTTATCATTAAGATTGCCATTGAATTAATTCACAACCAAAGTAGCTGATCGTGATCAATCTTCCATGGGGTTTCTTGCTGTTAAGACTCTCACTGTGATTCCCAGCCCAGCTCTGTGGGCGTTTTCCTGGGCTTTAAGGTCCCAGTGACTCATCCAGCTTTAATCTGTTCAATCACTGTCACAGCATATTTAAAAACTGCTGTGCAAGCAAACGTAAGACTTCCATGGTGGGGGTTTTTAATCCAAAAGTTTGATTTAGTCATTGTCGAGTCACTGTGACGTGGCTTTGTTGTGTCACAGGGCTGTGCTGCCATGGCAGGGAGCGTGTTGGGACTCCACCATCTCTTACCCCAGGGCCCAGTGTCATTTCCTCCTCTTCACCTGCTCCTCCACAACCAGCTCCCTAGTCTTTTTTTATTTTTATGGCTTGTTAGTGCAACTGTTCTGATTTTATGTGAAGTTTTACATTGTTTGAGTTTTTTCCTACGTTTCACAACGGGTGGCAGTTCCCCTGGAGACCTTCCTTGAAGAATGTTTTGTAGATCTTTGGACTCATCAATACAGGCTGTGTTTGCTGCTCAAAAAGTCTTTATTACTAAATCCAAAAAGCCTTCCCATTTTCTCTAGTCCCACTCTAGATGGAGGAGGTTCAGGCTCTTACTGCAGGTTCTTAAATAATTTGAATTAAATGAATCACTAAGCAAGAAATGTCTCATCACCTTGACTTCTGAGAGGTGTCTGTGCTGCCTCTTGCGGTTACTTATCACTGGGCCCCTAAAAGTCTTCATTAGGTAACAAACTCTCAGTTTCTGACAAGGTTCTCTTTAATTAGACTCCGTGCAGAAAGATTCCAAGATAATGGCTTTGCCAGTTGCTTTGTGGGAACATCATTATTAAAGATGAAACACTGTCACGATCAGCTTACACTATTCCTGTCAGGGGAGGAAGAACTTAAATGTTCACAATATTCATTTGTTTGCATTGAGACCAAGTGGGGAAAGCAGCGGATTAGAATTCCCAGTATTCAGACACATCAAATGAACGAGCAGCTTTCAAATCCAAACACAGGGAACGGATCACAGATCCTGCCAGAGCAAAGTGAGCCAGGAGCAAGCCAGAAAACCTGCTCCTACCAGGAGCTGGACTTGGCTGATCCTTGTGAGTCCCTCCTAGCTCCTGAGATCCTGTGGTTCTGTGAGAGTAGGTTAGGAGACAAATTTCCGTCCCAGTTGGGAGATATTTTCCAAACTGAGCTGTAAAAGGGGTCGTTAAAGCATCGTCTGTCGCGGCATCTGGGAATCTGGTGCTGGCGCATCCTTACGGATCCCTGACGCTCAGTGCCAGGTGACAGCTGGAATTTCCTTGGGACTTTGCAGTGTTTCCTGATGTTCCTGCCCTGTTCATACACCCAGGCTTCCCGGAGAGCTGTGTGAGGCAGGAGCACGGCGGTTTTCCTCGGGGAGCTGCAGCAGAGATAACTGAGCCTTATCTCTGGGATGCTCCCGGACTGGGGAGCTCTGGAGAGTGCAGGGTGTTGGCCTTGGGTGACTTCAGCCTCATAGTGCCACAAAATACACTGGGATATTTACAGTAGAGTGTTTTTATGGGAATTTTGTCTTAAAAACGGGGTCTATAGCAGCTGTTGTTGGAGCCTACCTCACATTTTAAGGATTTAATTACCCCAAAACACCTTCAGTCCGGCATTTTGTGGCCTAGGCGTAACCACGATGTGGTATATTTTTACACATTACCATTTGTGTCCTCACAGAGGGTTTTATCGAAAGGCAAAAAAGTCTCTGTTGCTGTTTGATTGTGTTCAATCAAGTAGTGGCAGTGTGATGCTCCAGCAGTGTTCCAGCAGTTTCCCCCATCCAGAGGAAACTCCCCGTTTGCCAGCGCTCTCCTCCAAAGCCTGCAGGACTGTGGGAGCATCGGCTGGAGCAGAGGCACTCCCGGCTCAGCTCCAGTGAGTCACTGATTGCCACAGCACAGCACCCAGAGGAGGTCACTTCTGAGGAAACCCAACTGCTTTTGTGGGGGTTAATGCATCATTTGAAAGGCAAATGAGTGGAAGGATTGTGTGCAGGGGAGGGCAGATTCCCCTATAATCACCAGTTATTAACATCAGGATTCTCTGCTTACCACACTAAATCTCCTTTTAAAGGGTCCTGGATAAACATGGGCATGAATAGACTGATTGCGGCCTTCTCATCTAATTAAAAAAGAAAAACATAAGGTATCTCCTCCTCCTCAGACTTAAATGTTGTGTAGTGGAAGTGCAGCCTTAGAATGAAGCTTTGGGCCCGAATAAGGAAAAAATTGTTGGCAAAAAGTCCATTTGTGCAAAATGTTGGTGTGAGGTGGTGCAATTAGAGGTGCTCTCTGATATTATGGACCACAGTTACCGTGGTTTTCAGCCACTTTCCTCTCTGCTGTTGTCTTTGGGGGTGTGATGGTTCCTTGATTGTAGGAAGGAGTAATTAATGGTAACAGTTTCTAAATGCCACCTGCTCAAACTGAAATGGTGCTTGAGGCGGATTGTGGAGACTCTCATCATCCCCTTCTTCCTGGATGAGTTAACAAGCGCCAGCAGAAATTTCCACCTTCCGCTGTAACAAGGGATGTGAGGGACAAGTGGGATTTGAGGAGGGCGTCGGGAAAGAAGGAAAGTTTTCTTTTGTGAGCTGAGAATGAGAGGAGGAAAACAGAACTGGAGCCTGAGCTGGAGGGAGCAGTGAGAAGAAACTTGGAGATCCCAGATATCCTGCACACAAAACAAGAGGGAAAGAAGGAATCGTCAGGTTAGGGTAAGAATATTGTCTCAGGAGAGTTTAATGCCAGCTTGTTTTTCACTTGAGGTGGGGCGAGCTGTATTTGTGAGGGTGTGTAGCCCACACCTGAGCCGTTTGTGGCACCTGGTGCATGCTGTCTCCCTCATGGAATTAAAAGTAATGTTAGAGTATTTTGGCTGACAGTAGTTTGGGGAAGAAGGCGCCATGGAGCTCTTCTTCTTAAATGAGAGAATTAATTGAGGTCTGCCAAAGGGAAAATAGTAATGCTGAGGTTTGTTTTTCTCTGCAAATCGTCACTTCAGGTTTGGTAAATGATTTCCAAATGGTGCTCATGAAGCAAAGTGCTGCCAAAAGGATGTCAGAGGGAGATGGTAGGGGATGCTGAGTCTGGATCAGGTGGGGAAATCTCTCTGCTCCCGGGTTTGGAGATAACAGCACTTAGAAGGATGTGTCCTCTGTCATCACCTGAGGGAGGGGGGACTGGTCACAACAGGATCTCTGGCTCTTCCATTTAGATTTTTGAACATAACTGCCCTATTTTTCTCATGCTTGCTGATCACCGAGAGAAGAATTGCAGTGATTTAATGGAATTTAGGAAAGCATTACAGGAATTCTCCCTATTTTTCAGTTTAAAGCTTATGAAAACAGAGGAGTGCATCGCTTTTGAGATAAGGTTTGAAGAACTGTCTGCCTCCTTGGAGCTGAATAGAGGGCTAGTGGGAAGATTAAAACAACAAGCTTATTATATTATTAGTAGTGGGAGAATTCTAAACCCCATTTGTTCAATTATGGTCCCTTCAATATGCTTATTTAGGTTCTTGTAAATTGTAATCAGTAAATTAGACGTGCTGCCCTCGCAGCTCTAGGGTTAGCTTTCAAGGGACTTCCTACATTAATTTTTTTTAATGTTTGTAGTGAAATCAAGGAGGGAAGTGGTTGCTTGATATGCAAGGGTGGCTCTGTGCAGTGGATGCTGCCTGCATTCTGATGTCTGTCATTACCCAGTGACAGCAGTGGCCGTGGTGCTGCAGCACTGCTGCCTGAGCCGTGCTGGGAAGGGCCGGGACTGTAACCAGCTTTTGTGCTGTGGGATAAAAATGAGAGATAAACGCATTAGAACGAGCACAGGCTGATAAATGAGATCTCCAGAAGCCAGCATATGCTGCTAATAGAGATCTGAGGCGACACAAGAGGGATGTAAAATCCTCAGCATCACTTTCTATGTACAAATATCAGCTGTCGTCTCTCTTCGTGGTCTTTCTCCCCTTTTCTTCTCTTTATATTTTGCCTTGACATTTTTAATATAGAGCATTTGGTACTAAACCAAATCACCTCACTGAGTCATCCAGAGCTTTTTCTTTCCTCTTTTTGCCTTTTCTAGATGGACTCTCATTTGCATCATGCAGAGGCACCATTTTCCAAAGCAACACCTCTTCCCTTTCAGCTCATTTAACTGGAGATTTCAGCAGGTTTGGGAAAAAAGCTCCTCAGCCCTTTGCAAGTGCTTTATATATCTGTCATTTAAAGAGCCTTTTGCCTTCCTGAGAAGTGGTATCTGGTTTTGCTGTTGCAGATAAATTGTGTATTTGTTGCAATACTAGATCATGCAAACTCCAATATCCTGACCATATTGTCCCCATTTATTTCTTTTATCTCTCTGTTTAATATAATAGGAATAGTGGCTGAGGCAGGGAAACACATGCAGCAGCATAATAGTATATTGTTTGAGAGCAGTTGTCTTCCATTTCCAGGGTTTCTCTTTGAAATGTAATTGTCTGCTAATATAACTGGGAAATATTATTGCAGGAGTGATCACTAAAGCATTTACTCGAGCTTTTGGTTCGTGTTACATCTGTATGGTATTTTTAAGAGAAGCTGGCTGCAGTATTAGCTGGTGAGACGTGTTTGCAGAAGTTGTGATAGGCACATTGTCACCGAATGTGGAAACAGCCCCGTGTAGTGCCAAAACAAGAAACGCCGGGTCCCATGTGTAATGCAGCAACAACAGAATTACAATTGCCTCGTGTAAAGTATCTGGTAATGAAGGCAGATAATGGAATTCTTTGCAAAAGCAGATGCTAACTGGCTCCCCAACCCTAGGCAGAGAGCTGGAAACTGACACCAGCTGGAGGGGAGGAAAAAACAGCTGAAAAAGGCATTAAAAGAAGATGCCTTAGATGCGCGTTTGTTTAAGCAGTAAATACTTGTTTAAAATAATCTTGTGAGAGTCTTATTAAGAGGCAAACTGAGACTACCATGACGGCGCTGTAGGAAGTCAGCCGGACGCCCAGAGGATATTTGTATGTAGATTGGATGAGTAAGGCAACACCGCTGGGAATTTGTTGTCGTTTATTGCCTGGCCAGGACAGCCCTTCCAAGGGCTGAACTGCAGGAGGTGGGACTGGGGAGAGCCAGAACCTTCTGTTGGCCAGGGAGAAGGCAGCCCGTGCTAAGGGAAGGTTGATTTTAAAAGGAGGGATGTCTCTGCTTGTCCCTTCTCCAGGACAGCGGTGCCTCCTGCCAGGATGGAGATGGGGCTGGCACAGAACATCCCCGTGCCTGCCTCCCTGCTCTCCCTCTGTTTTACCTCTCAGTCGCCTCAGCCATTTCAAACCATGGAATAGTTGCTTTGGAAATGAATGTGATCATTTCGAATCAAGGGCTTAGTCCACACAGAGGTTTCCTTCTGTTGTAGGTAAGGATTTTTTCCAACAAATAGCGCAACAGGGAAGGTGCTTAAGAGAAAAACCCAAAAGAAAACAACCCAACCCCTCAACAAATAAAGTGACCAACCCTGGAGTTGGTCTCTGCTTTTTGCCCGAATAAATTTTTTCTTTCCCCAAAGATTTGTTCGCACAGTGGGGGATTTTGGCACAGCTGGAGCACAGAGCTGGGATTCAGCTCACCAGGTGTCCAGTCCTGGCCCAGCGCAGGCAGACCAGGAACTTTGGTGGGGCAATTGCCCGAACTACTGATTTTTGGAGGACTAAAGCTCACTTCTAGTCTCAGCCCAGCTCAGAAAGGAATATACATGTACTTCTGATCTGCCAACACTTCTCCCATGTGAGCAGACTCATTTTGGGGAGGAGACACTGCGGAATTACAGACTCACTGTCGGTCTCAGAGGCACTTTGTCTGCAGGCAGAGGCTGGAGCAATGTGTGTTTGCAGTGCCACAGGGCTGCTCGTGCCGGGGAATTTCAAGTGGTTTTACTGACAAGCCAGAAATGAGTTTTGAGGCAGTCTCTGAAGACGCGCAGCTTCATCTGCACTGCATTTAAGCATGTGTGTTCCTTGCTCCTTCAGCTCCTGTCTGTGCACTCGGCTGTGAGCTGTTAAAATTATGCTTTAGACATGTTGCTTGCTCCTGGCTAACACAAGTGAGATGTGTTAGCCGTGTACAACAAGCAGTGGAGGGAGCTGTGGCAGGGAGTGATGGACAGCAGCCCTCCAGCACCGATTCTTAGTTTTAGCCACAAAAATGCAATCGCTGAGAAAAACCCTTTTCTGCTGGTGCCCTGTTCTGGAGTGTGCTGCAGCTCCTTGCTGTGCTGTAATGAGTTATTTGTCTAATTGTGGTGGGCAGCAAATGTCTTGGAGCTCTTCGGGTCTGGGCTTGGCTTCTTGGGCAAAGAAATGGAACCTCGGTGCTGTGAATAAACCAGGTGTGGCTGTGTGTGCCTGTATCTCCTTTGCTTTCAGAAACGCCATTTTTGAGACCCTTCCTGTCTTGCTGTTCTGTTACTAAGAAGAAAAAAACAGTTTCCAAGTCCATGTAGCAAACCACACCTCTAATTACATGTTGACCCCATTAGTTAAGAAACACATTAAAGAACCGTGCAGCTACATGGATTGCCATTTAATGAAGTTACATGAAATTTTTTTGGCATGTAGTTGATAATAACAAGTGAGTTTTCTACTATTTTTTGTGCTATTCTGATTTTGCGCAGACCTCTGTAGGGCTTTAGCAGCTTTCCAGGCATAGCATCTCACCCTTACTATACACCCCCTGGGATTTTAGGCTCAGGCACTGAGGATTTTGAGCGTGGCAGGAAAATGCCAGCCTGTAAATGCAGCGAGGGGAGAGCTGGTTGGTGCCTGTGTTGCTCTCAGTGTGGGTAATTCTCTCGGGTGCACCTGGGGCTGGAGATGGGAAGCTGCTCTCCGTGTCCCAGCGGGCTCTGCCAAGGCACGAGGGGCTGCTGCAGCTGGAGCAATTACTCAGGAAGGACCCTTGGAGAGAAGAGCCACTGGGAATGTCCCATGCTCAGCTCCATCACCCTGGCAGCACAGGCGCTGTGGAAGGAACGTCTCTACCTCATCGTCTTTCTTCTCAGCAGTTTTTATTCACTTTTGGTTGCCTCCCTCTCACCTTCCCCAGCTCTTTTCCCTCTCTCTCGTTGTCATGGGAACATTCACTACAGCAGTTAAATCATACTATTAAAATATGCTTCCCCAGGAGAGTGGTAGTAGCTAATATTGATCTAGCTCCTGCTGCTGACTCAGGGATATGGTTGAACACATAATATCCCTTATTTCTCCTTTTAATGCATAATGCAGCAGTTTCTTTCACCTTGGGCTCTGTGCTAAAGGTGACACCCAGCCACGGGGATATACTTTGACTTGCTTTTTCCAGTGTGTGGCCCAGCTGAAGGGTGCAGGTGGTGGTTTAAATTGGCTTTAAAATCTGTGAAGGGAGAGCAGACAGGAAAGAACCGCCCTCCCCAGCAATGGTGATAGATGTTTATATGCCAGTGGTGAAAAGACACTCAGCTTAACCTGTCAGCATCCACAGCCAAGCCGTGTGCTCCGAATAACTTTGTAAATACATCGAGCTCTGTCACAGGAACGCTTGAAGTGCAGATGAAAGACAAATAACTACCTTAATATCAGGCGAGGCTGCATTTAAAAATGCAATCACTCATCTCCATTGTCACTGACATCTGCTCTGCGTAATCAGCCGAGTTAAGCAGAGCGTACTGAGAAGATTCCTGAGTCACCAGGAGGAAGCAGAAGGTTTTACCTTGAGATGTGATCTTGCAGTAATGTTTGAGCCATTAAGTGCTTCAGTTTCCCGCAGTGGTTAATTAACCAGCTCGAACTTTACGAGAGTTTCCTGAATTTGATAGGTTTTGCAAGGTAAAGGTGCCTCTGGAATTTCCTTGTTTACCCTCCTCTCAGAAAAGTTTTGGTCTGGAACCAGGCTGTTGTACAAATAATTAAAATAGTGTGGGTTTAATGTGAATAGTATTTGCAGCTGATGCTGCATTTTGCTGTGTGACTGATACACACAGAGCAAATGGTATTTTAGAGCCTGTGCTGAAAAGACCTCTGTTAAAAACACTATTTGCTGGGAAGCCATAAATTTCTGGCATATTTGTGTGTGTGTTGTTGAACATCTGCGAGTAACTCACTTTATGTTCTAACTCCCTTTATGTTTGACCTTCCCAGAAAAAATCAGGCAGAGATATGCAGATCTCCCGGGAGAATTGCACATTATTGAGCTTGAGAAAGACAAGAATGGGCTGGGGCTCAGCCTGGCGGGCAACAAGGACCGCTCCCGGATGAGCATCTTCGTGGTTGGGATCAACCCCGACGGCCCCGCGGGACGGGACGGGCGGATGCACATCGGGGATGAGCTCCTGGAGGTAATTGTTCCCTTTAGCTCCCGTGTGCAGGGAGGGAGAGGCGTCAGTGGAGCCGTCACTGAACCTTAAATAAAGCCCACAAGTGGAATTAGGTGGCTGAGCAAGGAGCTGTGCTGATTTATGCCAACTGAGAACTTGGCCTTTGGCAGGTAAATGTGTTTGCAGTGAAACAAAAATCATTGGCCTGTGAAAAGTAATGTCTTGTCAGCGAAGTCTGTGCTCTCAGCATGTTCACAAGCTCTGCGTGGGGAGGGACTGTTGAAAGGCAGGAAGGGGACAGTAAATCAATCCTTGGAGTGCATGTGTGGTTTTACAGGGAAATTCACACCTTGCGTTAAAAAAAAGCCAAAACCCCCTCAACGTTACCATATGTGTTTTTACAGATGACAGGGATATTCCCTATCCTGAAAATAAATTTCATGCTGTAATCTGTTTTGATCTGTTGCAACTTAAAATACTTATTTTCTTTAGTTGTGTCTGGCACGAGTTCACCCACAAGGCAAGAGAACTCGTTAGCAAGTGGAGTGTTTTGTCTTCACTTTTTCTCCAGTCTCCTTGCTTCACCTTCAGCCTGAAAACGCAGCTTTTCCTTCACTTCGTCTGGTTTTCTGGGCTGTTGCAAAATGACATTTTGCTGCGGTACCTGCAGTGAATTCCCCGCATCATGATTGCTTCAGTGGTTTAAAAAAAATCATCCATCCCTGGGGATCCCAGAGACTCTCACTGAAGAGCAGGGATTCGCTGACCTGCTGCTCTCCGTGGGTGGTGATGCTTTGATCTTTCAGCAACTCCCTGTGCAATCAGAAAACCACCTATTTCTTCACATTTCTTGACTCGAGAAAGAGCAGTTTGCCTGCCTGGGGGATATCCTGGGAATAGTCAGAATTGTCCAAGCATTTGTCATTGTCTAACAGTTCTGTAATTAGGGGCTTTCAATACACATAGTACAAGAAAGACTTATTTTTTTCATTATAAAAACACCATCAGCTGAAGTTGATTTCATTTTAAGTGTGAGAAAAGGTATGAAGGTCTGCACCATAATGGAGTAGGGTAGGAAAATTGCTTTCTCCTTCAGAATTATATTTTTTCCTATCTCTGACACTGAATTCTAATGGTAACAGAAAGGAAAATTGTTGAATTTTGGGTGTGTTGAAAGAGCTCGTGGTGCTGTTTTCCTCTGCATTTCATAGGCAGTTCCTGGTAGAGCAGAGGATCTAATGTTAAGTACTTGAAAGAGGCACCATCTGGGATTAATCACATGTACCTCAAGGTTTGGGATTTGCATGGATGAGCCACGTTATAGGGAGCATTTCCCAAAGTGGTGGTGTTGCCCTCATCCCTCTCCCTGTTAAGTTGGAGATAAAATGATTTTTTTTTTCCTTCAGTAGAAGCAAAGTGAGGTTCTCCATCTCAAAAATGCCAAGCTTCAAATAAAAATTCAAGGAGACTTTAGTAAATACCTTGTTTATCTTTGCAGTCCAGTTTAAGATGTGCCACCAGTGGGCAGGAGGACAGTTCCTGATAGGAAGGGATCAATTCAAACATCCTGCATTACAAAGGAAGGGGCTGTGCATTAGCCATGTGCAGTGAGATGACAGAACTCGTGTCTGGTTCCCACCTAACTGCGTGTTTAAAGTACATTTGCATCTGCATCTTTAATTACACCTCAGTTTCCAGTCCTGGGGCATCTCAGCAAGAGAAGGGATTCACATCTTGGGAAGCCTCTGGCATTTCTGGGCTGCCCTGGGATGCCCCAGTGAATCCTGCTGGGCAGTCTTGCTCCATTAAAGCAGAGGATGCCCCTGCAGAGTGTGCAGATAATTCCCTGTGGCTTTTGGTGGAGTTAAGGTTAATGGGATGGCCATTTAGACAGATAGATATTACCTGTTCATTTTTCTTTTGAACTGGAGTTTGATTGGATTCAATTGAAGGATGTGGGATGCTGCCAGACTGCCTCAGCTCCTTATTCATAAAATCTTTTGTTGCTGGACTAATGAAATACCAGCTCACTTTTAGCTTTTGCAAACAACCGTAGTCTTTTGGGGGCGTGATCCTGACTTGTTTTCACAACTTGACATTGAGGGAAATGCAGGCCACATAAAAAACCTGCATGTGGTCATTATTTTTTAATATCTCTTCAGTGATGTATTTTGGATGGGTATGTGGCTGGAGAAAACAGCTTTTTGAGGGAAGAAGGTCCTTTCATCCTACTTTTATACATGTGGGAAAACCACTCGGTCAGAATTTGGTCCCTGTGCAGAAGAATTTTTTTTTTTTTACAGGACACAAGTTCTGCTTTTCCATTCTTTTTCCAAGCAAAGGAACCATCTGTGGTGCTCCTGCCTCGCTCTCTTGCTGGTTTAGTGCAGGTGTCTGCACTGCTTCGTGTCTTGTTAGCCTGGGCTCAGTCCTGTGGCTGATTGTGCCCAGCATGGCCCTCAGCAGGGTCACCTGGAGCTGTACCTGTGCCTCGAGTCCTGCTGCTCCTCAGCTCTGCGTGGGCCTGTCCTGTCAGGCTTTTATTCACACTGAATAATCCACCCTGCTATTATCGTTATTATCATTATTATTATTATTATCATCTCTCCATGAGAGAGTCAACTGAGTTCTATTAATAAACCAGGCTGTTCAGAGCCCTGTTATGCTGAATTACGGATGTTGGGATGCTCTGCCTTCTCCCCTTCTCCTGCTGGAGATGGGGCAGGAGGTGGAAAGAAACTGCTCGTTTGGGTGTGGAGTTTTCCCTGCCCATGGCAGGGGTTGGAATGAGGTGAGCTTTAAGGTCCTTTCCCACCCAGCCCTTTCTGTGATTTGTTCTGTGAGGCCACAGCACCTCTTGAAAGAGTAAAAGCCAGTCTTTAGAGTCAAAAATCACTGTAAAAGTTTGCCTGTTGTCCATTCTGGACTGTTGCCCAAGAGACAATTATTACATTTTATTTCTTTATGCCATTTTTGTCATAGCTCAAAGCCAGGGAGCTTTTGTGCTAAATGCATTTTTATTGCTATTTTATTTTAAGATGCTTAGATAAATAGAAGTTATGCTGCAATAATATAATAGATACAGCAGTATTTTGCCCAAGTAAATGAGCCACCCAGCCAAATTCACAATGCCATTTCTGTTCTAAGATGTGGGGGATTGGCATTTAATTCTCAGTTTATTTATTGTGGAATCATAGAACAGAATCACAGAATGGTTTGGGTTGGGAGGGACCTTAAAGTTCATCTCATTCCCTGGGCAGGGACACCTTCCACTATTGCTCCAAGCCCTGTCCATCCTGGTTTTGGACTCTCCCAGGGATGGAGCAGCCACAGCTCCTCTGGACAAACTGCTCCAGCGTCCTTTTGGTCCTTTCAAAAGAGTAGCAATTCCTTTTTTCACGTGCTTTGTGTGCAGGTTACCCGGCTCAGGTTGGGTTTGGGTGGTGATTTTCAGGCTGCCAGCAGGTAAAGCTGGGAGGGGGAGGTCGCTGAGCAGTGGGGGCAGAGACAATCTGTGGCTTTCCAATGTCCTTTCTCCACACTCCCCAGGTGGGGAGCCACAGGGATCAGCTGCCAGCTCAGAGCAGGATATTTTCTGTCCTTACGGATTTTATGGTCTGTTGATCACTTCAGATGATGCACATGTTTGAACATGTGCCCAGCAAGAAATTTGGTGAGGAGAGGGGAATTCACATTCTAATTAGTTTTTCTCTCCAATGTTTTCCTCATGCTTTGTTATTTGGGAGCTTGGTGTACTTTATGGGGTTTCCGTATATAAAATTTGACTGATAAAAAGGTTTTGAAACTTTCCCCATTGTTTCAGAGAGTCTGGTTGTGTCTTGAAATGCTGCAATTCCTGTGGTAAGAAGGAACCCAGTGCATTGTACAAAGAAATAATTATTACAGAAAGCTAAGCCAGTATTTTTACTAGCTTTGGGGTATCATTTAACTTGATTTTCATAAAAATCAGATGATACTAATTTTATGGATTTCCATTACTGCCACGTAGTAAAAACAGTGTGGGTTGGGGTTTTTTTTAATATCCATATCTAATGTTTCTCTTCTGCAAATTAAAGTTTGAGAAGCAAACAATCCTGGAGATTTTTCCCTCTGAACTCAAGAGCTCAGATTTCAGTGAGTTTGTACTTTCTGCTACTTCAGTGCATGAAACTGTAAACCAAAACTTTTGTAGGTGGAGGCAACAGTGCATTTGGGATCAGTGATTAAATCTGCCACAAAGCAACGTGTGATTACATTAAAGACTGAACTTGTGTGCTGACCTGACCTCGTACCTGCAGCAAGTTTTCATCTTTCTCTGAGCTCTGCTGACCTTCCAAGGAGTTATGGAAAGAGACATTTAAAGAAGAGTAGAGGTTGATTTAGATCAGTTTATTTCTTTTGCTTAGTTGAGGCTTTGTTTTTCTTCTCTAATCTCTAATGCAAAAAGTAAAGCACAGATTTATAGGTTTTGGCTCCCAGAGTGCTATTTGGTTATTCTGACGTGTTACTTTATTTAATTTGAAAGATGTAAAATGGGTGCTTCTTCTGAAATCCTAAATGCTCTCTGTTTTGTTTTATTTAAGTAGGCTTTGGTGCGTTGCTCATCACTGTGGTATCTGCAGCTAATGGAACAATTCATTTATTTTGTAAAAGAAAGTCTACTTTAAAAAAAAACAAGAAAAATTAATACTGGGTGTAATAACTCTGTAGGACAGTCCAAAACCTTGTGGAGATATATTACTTTGATTATGCCTTCATTTTGGAGTAATTAAATAATTATAACTTAGAGACCCAGCTCACAGCTAATTAAATTTTGGACTATTTGATACATGTCGTGAATAGGATTAATTTAGCCATAGTGAAGACTATAAATTTTAATCTAAGAAGTCTGCTGTTCAGGAAAATTGATGGTAATTTAACTAAATCCAAACAATTTGTAAAGCATCCAGTATTCCCAGTGAACAATTCGTTCTTGAACTTAGAGACATTAAGTCAACAAACTCACTGAAAATTTCAAGTTGAGCTTGAAGGCAGAATGCAGCTGAGCATTCATTCATTCATTTATTTTTGCCCCTGGATTTTTAAATTGATCGTTGATTAATGAAGCCTGACCCAGGATGTTGCTCCCCACCCTGCCTTTGCCACCACGGCAGTTGCAGACAGAACCATATTAACTCCTTTGGGAATGGTGATGGGATGATATTTCCTTGTAGACCTTCCTTGGGTCCCTCTTGGTACAGTGAAAGACTCGGCAGGTAACTACTTTGCACTTCAATCCCAATCAGTGATCAAGTGTTAGGGGGTTTAATCTTGTCCTTGCATTGTCCTAATTTAACTGATGAACTTGCATCCTGTTCTGACCCACTGAAAATGAGATTTGTGAATATTCCCAGTGTGTCTGACTAGCCCATATCACACCAGGCTGGAAGACTTGACCTGTTACTTCTTGTTTGAATGAAAAAAAAAATCCGTCTAAGATCACAAACCCAGAATCCAATACAAACATCTGCAGTAACAAAAATTCCTTCTATAATCACGACTAAATTGTTCCTGGGCTCCGTTGTCGTTATTGTTTTAAGCAGCATTGCTATATCAAATGTGAATGTAAATATTATGTTGTAAATTTAGAGTGGGAGGAAAAAACTGCAGCATTGAAGCATAGGGTTGTTTGGGTTGGAAAAGGCCTCTCAGACACCGAGTCCAACTGTTCCCTGAGCACTGCCAAGGCCACCTCTGACCATGTCCCCAAGTGCCACATCCACACGGCTTTTAAATCCCCCCAGGAGTGGGGACTCAGCACTGCCCTGGGCAGCTGTGTCAGGGCTGGGCAGCCTTTTCCATGAAGAAATTTTCCCAAATATCCACCCTGCCCCTCCCCTGGCCCAGCCTGAGGCCGTTCCCTCCCCTCCTGTCCCTGTTCCCTGCGAGCAGAGCCCGACCCCCCCGGCTGCCCCCTCCTGTCAGGGACTTGTGCAGAGCCACAAGGGCCCCCCTGAGCCTCCTTTGCTCCAGGCTGAGCCCCTTTCCCAGCTCCCTCAGCTGCTCCAGCCCCTTCCCCAGCTCTGTTCCATTCCCTGGACATGCTCCAGCCCCTCCATGTCCTGCTTTGACTGGGGACCCCAAAACTGACCCCAAAACTGACCCCAGGACTGGCGGTGCCTCAGCAGTGCCCAGCACAGGGCTCGGTCACTGCCCTGGTGCTGTGACCACACCAGTGCTGACACAACCCAGGTGCCAAGGCCTCGTTGCCCACCTGGGCACACCTGGGCCGTGTCGTGGCCAGGCTCTTTCCCCTGAAAACTGCAGCATTTCCTTGCACACAGCAGAAGTGTCCAAAGCAGTGCTTGGTGTCTGCTGCTGTGCTCAGGTGTAGATCCATCACAGCCAAAGTGATGTGGCATCGTGTCCTTAAACTGTCCTTCATCTCCCTGACTCCCAGTCCTGTTTCCTTCAGCAGAACTGAGGAGTCAGCACAGTCTTACCAGCCAGTTTTCCTAAATGGCCAGAGCCTGCAGGCAAAGTGCAGCAATGTCTGTCTAAACATCTGTGCTGTTGTCACATCTATATGATTCTTCTCAGATCGAGCTGTTTTCCAAAAATCTGGGAATAATCCTTAAAACCCATTCAAGGGATCTGTGGGGGAAAAAAAAAAAAAAAAACAACACATTTCTCTCGTTTGTGGTTTACTAATAGCAGTAAATTAGCTCTGCATTGGTTCCTGTTTTATACAGATCAAGATTTGGAGACCACATTTTCTTTCAGTGTTATCTCCTTATCCCACAGTAAACTTGGAAGTCTGGGTGGTGTAAATTAAAACAAGGTGTACTCCTCCACTGACATGAAAATCGTTTTCTTTCAACAGATAAACAATCAGATATTGTATGGAAGAAGCCACCAGAATGCTTCTGCAATCATTAAAACTGCCCCATCAAAGGTCAAGCTGGTTTTCATACGGTAAGAACAGTTCTCATCAAAACATTTGTTGCACTTTAGCCTATTCCATGACATATTTACATATTTAGCCTGTTTTGCACATGCTGAACTTTCTCAGTTCTCTTTGAAGCTGAGTAAGCCTTTTCCCTGACTATTCTTCTTGGAACAGTCAAAGAGTTCTCCATCATAATGTAAAAAAAAATAAATCTAATGGAAATGAATGCTTATTTTAGGGGTGTCTGCTGAAAACTTGAGCTACTCCTCTTGGGCTTGGGAGCTGCTTCTCCCACAACCTCCTAAGGTGCTCTGGGATGGTTTAGCACAGGGCTGGAGAGGGCACCTTGTTCATCCAGCCAGGAGGGAGTGGAAATGGTGCAGAGGCTTGGGACTGCTGGGAGAGGAGCAGGGATGGAGCACAGGCTGGGTGGAAGACTGAAGGAAACCTTTGTGTGGGCATCAAAAGAGGATTTTGAAAGTGAGCAAGAGCTTGTTTGTACAAAGCGGGAGCCTGACTTTGCCAAGGAGCACTGGGATGGATTGTGTGGGAGGGAATATGCTAAAACATCCTTTCATCTGCATAAAAATTACATGTGGGCATTTTCTCTTTTGCTCCGAGCATGAAAATTTTTCCTCTTTGTACACGAATTAAAGACACCTGCGTGCATTCCCTCAGTAGTTCAGGAAGTGTTGCTCATATGACCCTGGGCAGGAGGTCTGGGACGAAGCTGCCTCTTTCCCAGGACTCAAACATGCTTCAATAGGCCAGAATGCCACAGATGTGTATTTATGAATAAATTCCAGCTGTGACTTTTGCTGGGCACTTACCTCCCCACGCCATTTTATAAGGTGGTCTTCCCACCAACACATACATCATACTTGATGTTGTTTTATATTCCTGGCTCATCCACAGCCTCCCTGTGAACAATGTAATAATCTGTGGGTGAATGCATATAAATGTGTACATTTACTGCCACGGCTCTGCCTGGTGCAGCGTGCCCAGAAATGATGGAAGAGCAGCATTAGCACCGTGAGGAATGAGTTGCTATCCTTGGCAGCTCCGAGGATCTGGAGGAGATTAATGCTCTTGCCTGCAGCTCCCGTGTTACTTTCCCCAGCCATTGACAATTAAATGTCACGTCCCACAGCTCACTCACCGTTATTTAATTGCCTGTGGAAAATGCGTCTGGTTGGAAGTTCCAGAGGCAAAGGGGGAAATTGTGGAAGCCCAAGCCAAGAGCGGGGGCTCCTTGCAGCCTGCCCTGGTGCTCCGAGCAGAACTCCAGGGAATGGGCCCTGTCAGCTCCACTTCCCGTGGACTGGAGATCCTTGGTGCATATTTTGGATTGTGTTTGAGACATAAAGGCCGTGCAGGTTCTTAGCTAAAATTCTCCTTTTCGGGTTGTGAGTTTCAAGGCAAAAATTTATCTCAGATATTCAAGAGATGCTAGAAATAGATATAGATATAGAGTTTAGGAAAAAAACCCCAATTTCTACTTTTAAATGCTGCTGCTGGGGTTGTAAACTTCTGTCTGCCCAAGAGCACAACGTCTGTCACTGCTCTTGGCCTTACCCTGACAACTGATGGGTCTGTTTGCTCAGCCCAGGCAGCCACTGGAACAGCAATAACAAGGAATTCTCCCACTGAGAGGATGTCCTTAGTAACTAGAGCACTGCCCCAAACGTGGGGAGAAAACTCATGTCCCTTGGTTTTTGATGTGCGGTCGAGTTCTAGCAAAGACAAATTAGACTGTCTCTCTTAAATGTGGATTTTAAGGAGAAACAAGAATTATTTTCTCTTCTCATGCAAACTATGTTCCGTGAGCCCAGTCTGCCTTGGTACTTCCTTTTCCTCCACACAAAACCAGTGGATGCTGCTGAGTGAAAACATGAGCTGTGGCCTCTTTGTGCCCCTGGATGTGTTTTGGCACCACAGCTCACTGTAGCAAAATGACATGGACTGCAGGAGTTGTGAGAGAAACTGATTTGGTCTTCATGTTCACGAAAACACAAATATTCTCATTTCACCAGTGAAGAACCTGAGTAGATTATAATTTTCCGGAAGCACATCAATCCACGGCCTGAAAAGATCCTGACTGAGCTGATCCAGGGCATAAAAGCCAAACTGGTGGAATTCTTGGGCTATTTCGAGTGCCCTCTCTGATACCCTGAGGCCTTTTTTCCCTGAGATGGAAGATGCTGAGTGATAAGCGTGCTGCTTTCCACTTGGAAGCAGGAAACAGCATCGAGGTTTTCCTATTCCTGGTGTTTTGGTTCATGTGCAGGGCAGGGGGATGTTTCCATAAACTCCTTAATCAGTTGTGAAAGGAGCCCAGAAATTCCTGGGCTCAGAAAAGCCTTTCTGTGAGAGCTGTAATAACTATCATTAAATAACTTCGGAGAATGGTTTGGGTTGGAAGGGACCTTAAAGATCACCCAGCTCCAGCCCCAAATTTATTTTTTTTTCTAGAAAAAGATAAAGGATAAAAGGTGTCTGCAGCCTTTTTGACTTTTTTGCTAAAATCCTGACTTACCATTTGTGCTATAAAAATCTGTTCACACTTTTTTTACACCCAGGTAGTGTTACAATTGCATTCCCACCCTTTCCTGGAATTTTTGCTGATGAGACACAGCGCAGTAGCTGCTGTGAGAATCACAGACATCCCCTCATGTTTGAAGGCTTCTCACCCTGCTTTATGAGCATCTTTTCCTCAATTAAGTTGACGATGATTATTTAAAACAGTTGATTTTGGCCAGATTCCAAAATATAGGTCTTAACACAGCCCTGCTTCCCAGTGGTCTCGTTAATTACTTGAGCTTCTGAGAGCATCTAAAACATTTGCAGTTACTTTTCTTTTTTCAGGGGCAATAAGGGGTGTAATGCCTTAGTTGCCTCTTGAAATTCTTGAGCTGATTCTCCAGGAGGAATTAGCCAGGTAATAATATGAGAAAGGGACTTGATTCCTGTAGGAGTGTCTGTGCCCCAGTTCCCAAAATAGGATGTGTTTCTACCCGTTGTGGGTTTTGTTCATGTGTTTTAAGTCCATCCTTGTAACGTGCATAATGAAACAATATAATTAGATTTTTACATCTGGAGTAGGAAATCCAGTTTATATCAGAAAGCTCTTTTACAGTGAGAATTTTATGATTCGGCAAATTCAATGTTTTTTCCATGCTCAATTAACATCCTTTAATCTGGTTTGGTGCTTCTGTGTTGGTTTAATAAGCAGATCAAATACAGCTGAATGCTTGAATCAAAGTGGATTCCACTGATGTCAAACCATCCTCCCATTGTGTTTGGACCTGTGAGTCACTCTTTGCTCTACCTTTATCCCTTAAAAGAAAATCGCCTTGTGCTGTGATGAACCATGAGAATTGCTTTAATAGTGAGGGATTTTTCTGATTTAAATGCCATCTGTTACCTGTCCAGAGCCCTCCCACGCTGCAGTCACTGCTCTGATATTGTTGCTTCCTGCTGATGGGATTGTAGCTCCTCAGTGAAGCCCACAAATCTGTCACCCAGCCCCTCCTTCCATTTCCAGGTGTAATCTCCTGTTATTTATGGTGATGTGCAAAGGAGAGAGATCCTTCTGCGCCAAGGACTGGGGAAGCCAGGGCAGTGTCTGGGCTGTTCAACCCATTGCTGTGGCTTTGACTCTTCTTTCAGAAGCCTCTAGAAATGACATTTGATGTTTAGTGCCACTCTCAAATACTGTCATGCTTTAGAAATTATTTTTACGTTTGTCCAAACCTACATAATTGGCCATATTTTAAGAGTATAAACTCCTGTTCTTACTTGCTTTGATTGCTGAGGTTCTTTCATGTGGGAAAGCTTTAAAAATAAGCCCTTGCCAGGCCCTGTGTGTGTGCAAGTTTGAACTTTTCCTGTTTTCTCCAGAGCTGCTTCCTCCTCTCTGTCATACACGTGTGGGAACAGGCGCACGGTTCAGGAAGTTCAGTAATTTGGGCTCCTTCAAAACCTTTGATGACCTAAGCTGCAGTTTATATGAACATTAGTTGTTCATTTAAAGTACCTGTGTGCCTGTGGCTCCCGTGTAATTGGGAGTGGATGCAGAGGAAGTGGAGAACAAGACTGTTCTTGCTGTTGTAGGAGAGATTTCTCGGGAAGATGCACAACACAGAGGTCCTGCTGTGCCCCAGCTGGAGGAGAAACCCAGCGTGGCTGCTCTGTGTGCAGCTTTCCTGTAGTTCCTCTTTTCCAAAGGAGCTTCTAGAGGGAAAACAAAGATGAGAAAATACGAGATCCTGCCCTGATTTTTTTTAAATTTTAATTTACCAAGCAGGATGTGGACAATATAAATTCTCAATAATCTGCGGGACTTTATGCCCTGGTGTCACCTTACAGAGGAAACATTTATTCCCTTGTTCCGCAGCTCTGTTCCATCTAAGATGTTGTGTCACTTCATCCAAGCCATTGGGTTTTCCTTCTGATTCTTGATGTACTTTGTATTCCCACAAAAACCATCCACAGCCCCTTGCAAAGCTGTTGTCAAATGCTCTCTCAGTGTTGATGAGCTGTGTGGCTGCAGATATTTTGGCAGGAGGTTCTTCTCCCTTCGTTTAGACATCCAGAGGACATCTGGACGTCTGTGATGAGTCAACAGCTGTCAGGAGCCCCCAAAGAGCAACTCAACTATGTCCCGTGATAAATTAAATCATTTAGG
The DNA here is from genome assembly GCA_013389985.1 of Dryoscopus gambensis. NCBI lineage: Eukaryota > Metazoa > Chordata > Aves > Passeriformes > Malaconotidae > Dryoscopus > Dryoscopus gambensis. The sequence goes on along the minus strand of WEIT01010132.1, from coordinate 369,693 downwards.
TGCTGGGATTGCCCCTCTGAATTGGTCTGGTTTGGGATTTCTCTCGGTTTTGCCTTACAGCACCCAACTGCAGCTTCCCTCCGGGCTTCCTTCCCGCAGCATGGAGTGGGTATTCCCTTGGGATTTATATTTGCATGTGGCTCTCTTTAGGCTTCCTTTGTACCGAGTATTTGTGGCAGTTAAGTCAGTAATAAATGTATTTGTCTTTGCCTGAGCTGTGAAGGTGCAGATGGAGCAAAACATCAGGAGGTTTTCTCTGGGGAATGTCCAGGGGCCCTGTTTAGACTGGAAAGAAGTAAAATGTAGTCAGGAATGAAGCCTGATCTTGAGTGTGAAGGTTTAGACACCTTAACCCCAAGCAATATTGATGCACCACTAAGTGAGAACAGCTTTTTTGGAGGTGGTTCTGGAGCAACTATTGGCAAATGTGTTGAATGCTCGTCTGCAGTCGCTGTAATTTGAATATGATGTTCAGACTTCTAAGCTGTCTGCCCCTGCATCAAAAGAAAATGATTGCTCCTTTTAGTCGTGAATAAATTCACGTTTTAGTTGAGGACACTTGTGGAAGTGGAGAGCAGAAACAGCAATTTATTATTAGATCTGTCACTTTAAAATATATTCCCACTTTGATTCTGCTTTGAAGCATTCTCCTTTGAAGCAGCATTAAAGTATTTAAATATGAACGAGTCCTAGCAGGGGGAGATTACAAGTTGTGACACTGCGTAACCTTGGGGTTTTTTATATTTTTGCATTTTTTTTCCCCGGGGAATTACCATAAGTGTTTTTTTATTGCTTGGAATAAAAATGGCCATCCACATAAAGCTGCATAAAGATATTTTCCCACTGACGGAAAGAAGTACAGAGGCGTGTGTATATGAAGTGAAAACTAGTTTGGATAATTAATTACACCCCAGTTTGTCATGAGGCTTCTGTCTAGCAATTTTTAGGGTACTTCTTACAAAAGCTTATATATACTCCTTTTTATTTCCATGTTTGCTCATAATTGCACAGCATGCAGCCTGCATTGTGAGCTGCAGAGTGGGGTTACTTTTCATGCTGATTGTTCTTCACATAAACTATTGTCAGGAAAACCTCCGCAGTCAAGGAAAAATCCCCGGGCCTCTCCTGTGCTGATTTATTCCTGTGGGTGAGAAAAGCACCAACCATAATGAGATCGATGTCTCACGAAGATAAGAGCAGGGAAAATGTCCTCACCCAATATGCCTTGTGGGGTGAAGTGCACTTGGAAGTTGTGAAATGTTGATGAAATTCGTGGGCTTGGTTCCGGGCCTGCCTCAGATGCCTGTCCTGGCCCTGCGTCGCTGCACCACGAACCCGCTCCCAGCCCGGGTTCTCACTCTTGCAGGGCTCTGAGCAGGGCCAGGAGGAGAGGCTGGGAGCCAGGACAGCACTGAGCAGCACCCAACCAGCTCCTTTGAATTGTGTGGCTGTGTGGTTGAAGATAAGTAAATGAATTCACCAACCTTTGCCTGCAGGATTTATCATTTCAAATGCCTGTGACTCCCAGTCGCTGCTGTGCTGAGAGCTGTTGATTCACAGTGCTATTTCTCAGTGATCAGAACATGCTAGCTCCGTGTGTTTTAACCCTTTGGCAGGAAAATGAGACTTTTTCCTTTAAAGTACTTCCATAAAATCTGTTTAGACACATACTAGTCTAATAGTTTATGCTAGAAATTAAAGAGGAGAAAATTCTGCTCATGTCACAGCACCATGGAATGTAGTAAACAGGACCAGAAATCAAACCCAGAAGAGCCATGAGAAGTCACTTCCTTCCATCTGAGATCTGTACCTGTGAAGCAGCAACATCACTGATTCCTCCTGCAAAAAGGCTGGAGAGGCACTTTGTGAAAAGGCATCAAGTGACAGGACAGGGGGAATGGCTTTAAGCTGGCTGAGGATAGATTTAGATGGGATACTGGGAAGAAATTCCTCCCTGGGAGGGTGGGGAGGCCCTGGCACAGGGTGCCCAGAGCAGCTGTGGCTGCCCCTGGATCCCTGGCAGTGCCCAAGGCCAGGCTGGATGGGGGTGGGAGCAGCCTGGGACAGTGGGAGGTGTCCCTGCCATGGCAGGGGTGGCACTGGATGAGCTTTGAGGTCCCTTCCCACCCAAACCGTTCTGGGATTCTGTGATGATTTGCCTTAAATGATATCACTGAAGTCATCTGTTACCTGGTTTCATTTTACAGAGGCCAAAAAAATGCAGAGCTGATTCCAGAAAACAAATCAGTTTAAATGGCAGTCGAGGAAAAACATTAGCAAGGCAGAATGCTATTAAATAAAAAAACATTCACAAACTAATCAGATGTCAACTTCAGAGGCATTTTAGAGAGTGAGAAAAAGATACCATACATCATAAGCATTTTGGAAAAATAATTCACTTTATATGTAGGGAGAATCAGTGTTCATCTCATCTTCCCTCTGCATTTTATAAAATCTCTTTCAAGTTTTTACATTGCATCTTTTAGAAAAGACCACAGCAAAAATGAACAAAAAAAGAAAAAGCAATCTGCTGTATTAAAACAGGTATTTCAGTGATGTGAATGTGAGACTATAAACAAGCAGTTTACAGATGCAGAGACTATTAAAGGAGGATAACTAAGTGTTAGCACATCTATGCATGTGTAGGGACCATAAACTCCAACTGCATCCCCTGATAATCCACACAAAATTAGATTTCCAAAGGCCGTGGTGTCAGTGTGTCCCAGATGAACCTGCTCTGGTCCCATGGAGGGATGTGACCTGCTGGGGAACAAGGAACCAGAGCAAAAATGAAGTGATTTTCTTAGCTCTAACTCTGGTAAGAAACAGTTCTCGTGCTAGTGAGGATATTTTCTTAATGGGCAGAAGCAACTCAAGGGAGAAGTTTGTCCATCCTGGTTTGGTGTGTAACGTGTTGTTGTTTTGTTGTACAGAAGTGAAGATGCAGTCAACCAGATGGCTGTCACTCCCTTCCCACTGCCTTCAGGCTCCCACTCTGCTACTGAGGTAAGGTTTGTGGGCTGTTGTTTTTAATTAGGGACTGCTCAATTGGATAGATTAATCATAATTAGCAGCTCGTGATAAGTTCGAGCACCTTGTCTAATTAAACCCGGGATCATAAAATGCGTTGGGTAGAGACTTGGCCTAATAGGCTTATTTTGCCCTCTCTCTTTTTTATTGATCTGGTTGTTACTGACAGACCTGCATGGCATTAGCAGCAGGTATTAAACAGGTTATTGCTGTACAGGAGGAAGAGAAGGCTCCAAATTAAAACCTTGCCACCTCCTGTCCTGCTCCTTTTTCAGCCGCTCGGAGTAGTCATGGTGAGGCACTTCTGCCTGCAATAATCTTCCAGTGCAAAAACAATCTCAGTGTGGCAATGTTGCCAGTGTTCTTCTTGATTCTTGTTGCTGCCTCAGCCCCAGTGCAGACTGATTGCTCCCCTGTGCACCAGGAATCCCTGCAGTCACCACACTTGTTATCATTTTGACATCTCTATATGGCGTAACTAAATTTTCTAGATAAACTACATGGTTAGCCTTGCTGTTGCTTTTTAATTCTATTTCTATCCGAGCTAATAAAGCAAAAGACGTTTTGTAATTCAATTGGGGTTTGGTCTTGCCTCAATAAATTCATGTGCATTGAACTTCTGGTATTTCCATGAGTGTGGCTGGGATCCCTCAGCATGGGGCCACGGGAGGTAACGCTGGATGCATCTCCTGTTTGCACATTTGCTGTTGTTTTCCAGATCATATTACCTCTGATGGCTGCTCCTTGCAGGCCTAGTGCTGTACAGAGCAAGAGCTGCTCATATTTTATTTGTATCTGAGTCATTTTGGCTTTTCCTTCTCCCCTCCATACCAGCAGTCTGTCCCAGGTGCAGCTGGTGCTTTATAAATTACGATTTACAGAGTTCATTTCAGTTTTGTTGACTCTTTAATACCTGCATTTGTTCCCGGCTTTGTTTAATATTTGTGCCTTCAGGATGAAGCACAAAGCTTTGTTTAGGCACATTCTGTGCTGTGGTCAAATGGCTGTAATTAGACTCCACCAAAATGTGTCTTTGTTTGCCTTTAGAGGTAGATGCTTGTGGCTTGAATTTCATGCATTAATGGCAAGTTCTTACTATTTACATTATGTTTGTTTTATAAGTAAATGCAGGTTTTTACTTCCAGCTGGTATCTTTTTATTATATAAAATCAACATAACCAAATATAGTGATGTTACACAGAAGTTTACATTGCTTTCTTTGGCAGCTCCTCCTGTCTTTAAATAAAGAAAAAAATAGCCTTATATCTTGAAATTGTATCTTCAAATATCTTTGAAATACCACATAAATATTTAACATTGTGTGTTACATGCACCCTACGTGTAACTTGTCAGATCACATTAAACAGCCTGGCTGGTGTGATGGAATATCAGGGTGCCATAGTTACCATGGATTACTGTTAGTCTTCTTCAACTTATCTCTTGATCTTTATCTTATCTCTTTATCTGCAGCTTATCTCTTTATCTTCATTACATGAGAAGTGATAAACAGTAAATACACCTTAAATCAGGGTTTTGCTTCATTGCACGGAGTTTCAGGACAGGTGTGGTGTGATACTGTGGGCAAGCCACCACAAACAGAGTACATTGAATATTAATTGCTGTAAAATCTGTTTTAAGAAGTTTCAATCACCAGAAAGCTGCAGAGTGAACAGAGGTACTTTGTCCGCTCGAGTGGTGGTCGAGACATTTGAGTTATTCACTTAAATGCAAAATGTCTGATGAAAATTCAGAAATAGTTTTGTTTCTAGGCCTAAAGGGTCTGAAGGAGGCCAAGGAGCTGCTCCAGGGCTGGAGCCCCTCTGCTCTGGAGCCAGGCTGGGAGAGCTGGGGGTGCTCACCTGGAGAAGGGAAGGATCCAGGGAGAGCTCAGAGCCCCTTGCAGGGCCTAAAGGGGCTCCAGGAGAGCTGGAGAGGGACTGGGGACAAGGGCTGGAGGGACAGGACACAGGGAATGGCTTCCCAGTGCCAGAGGGCAGGGCTGGATGGGAGATTGGGAAGGAATTCCTCCCTGGGAGGGTGGGCAGGCCCTGGCACAGGGTGCCCAGAGCAGCTGTGGCTGCCCCTGGATCCCTGGCAGTGCCCAAGGCCAGGCTGGACGGGGCTGGGAGCAGCCTGGGACAGTGGGAGGTGTCCCTGCCCATGGCAGGGGTGGCACTGGATGAGCTTTCAGACCCCTTCACACCCAAACCATTCCATGTTTTTCCAAGCTGTTCAGACTATGTGAAGGAAACTGGGACTCCTTTAACGTGCTGAGCATGACACAGAGGTCTGGAGAAAGCCTCTTCATACCGAGTCAGCAGCTTTCACAGTCGATAGGGATTAGTCTGGCCTTGAAAGCTGCACCAGAGCTGGCCCTAAGTGAAGATTTGGGAACACCTCGTGGTGCTTTGTGTCAGCCTGAGTGGGACCAAGGTCTGCCTTTCTGGACTTACATCCCTCATTTGCCCCCTGACATTGGGAGGCTTTAATTGTGGATCTTTCTGCCTTGTCATGCTGCCCCTTGTATAAAAAACCAACAGAAAAGGGTAAAACTGTCTAATTTTTCTGTTTAGCTGTTATGGGGGACCAGAGCTCTGTTTAAAAGCTGTTTTCAATCCTTTCTCCCAGGACCACGGTGGCACCGAACCTGCAAGCGGCGAGGAAGACCCGAGTTTGGAAGTTGTCATGAAAAGCTTGACTGATGAGGAATCCAACAAGGCTGTAAGTGACTTAAGGCAATATTTAATCATAATTAGAGTTTAGAAGGTGGAGGCTCACTGGCTTGATTGGTTTTCTCTGCCTTTTTATTGGAGGGTTGCAGCACTTTTGTCAAATAATATCCAGTACGTCTAAAAGCAGAATCAAACTCAGCTTTACATACACAGCCTGTTTTCATGAACGAAGCACTCAGTACAACTTGTTAAAATACCAAGATAAGAGTTCTCATGTAGCATTTTGGCCCTCTCTTGTGTTCTTGGTGAGCGAGGGGCTTGCGTTTCCACTCCTGCCATCCATGTGTGACAAACTTTAGAAGAAGCCTGGTCTGTAAATCATATTCTTATTTATATTCATAGCTTCATAAATTCTAAGGCCAAGATGTCTATTATCATAATCTAGTCTTGCCTCCTGAATAACACAGCTATAGAGCTGCTCTCAGTGATTTCTGCATTAAGGCCATAACTTGTGGTTTAATGTGGTTCTGTCAGTGTGCACTGTAATAAATACTGAACTTCTCATCGATACAGATGGAGCTTTTTGTTGTTTAATAGGTCAGGATCATGCATTATCAGGAATCTGAAAGTCCTTCAGGGTGCAGCTCTGATCTCTTTTTTTTTGGACTCTGTGTTAAAAGTTTAAAATGGAAAATACGAAACGTGACTAACCTGGAGGTACCTCCAAATTTGCTGAGAGAGTCTTTTTTGCTGCCTGCTCCGGTTTCAAGGCGTGCAGGACTTGCTGTGTGTGCACAGTCTGTGTGTGTCCTCAGCTAAGGAAACCCAACATTTCTGGGTATTTTTCCTCTTTAGATGTCTTCTTCCTGCTCCATCGTGTCTCTTGCAAGGAGTGTCTTGGGGTTTGCAAATACAAATTAAATATACATAATGCTCTCTAGCTAGTAAGTGTTTAATTAATGAGTCTGAAAATTCCAAGAGTTAGGAAGTGTTATGTGCTATTCGAGCATCAGAATTAATCACCCATGGATTGATTTATGTCCCTAATGGGTTACAAAAAGGTTGAGTTATTGCTGTTTGGTAGCCTTGTGCAGATTCCTCTGATGGGCTGGAATATAAATGAATCCGAGTTTCCCTGTGTGTGTTTGCGAGTGTCATTCACCTGGTTTTATTGGAGTTCTTGCTCAACTTGGCAAGAAATTTGAGAGGGATTGCAAGGTAACACGAGAAATTGCTCAAAGACTGAAGAGGATAAAATTATATGAAATATGTGATACAAAAGTGAACTCTTGGTGTAGGCTGTTGTGCTGTGCAGCTCTCTGAGTGATGTTAGAGGAGGGGTGAATTTAATGGGAAAAAGAAATTGCAGCAATCCAAGGCAGGTGTGGAGGGAAGACACCTCTGGAACCACAGGAAGCCCAGAATATATTGGCAGCTTCTTTTCAGTCTTGGAGCAAGAAAGAAGGGAACTCTGGAGCCAAAGGGCAGAAGTTGAAAGGTAAAAGAAAAGAAAAAGAGTTGTCCAAAAGAGAGCAATGGCAGAGAGGTAAGAGGAGGCAAAGCCTGCACTTAGAAAAGTATTGGAATGCCTGTGGATCCAACTGCTCATCCCACAACGCCTTCAGCTGGGCCAGCCCTTGCTTTAGGGATGTAAATGGATGAAAAACAGTGGCAAAAGCCAGTTTCATCATTTCAGGCTTTTCTTTCCATCAGGATTTTAAAACTACAGGGGAAATATTCCTGAGTGGATCTCAGCTTTGGGCGTGCTGCTGGTTCTGGCCAGTAGGGAGTGGGTTTGTGGGAACAACTGGCATTAGGACTTTGCAGTGCAGCACGAGAGAAATTGGTGTTTTGGGGAAGGGAGATTTCTCTTGCAGTCTTCTAGTGGCTGTGGAAGCAAAAGAAAACAGTGCTTTGTTTTTCATGGCACAGTGGTTGCTACCAGAGCCCTGGTGCTACTTCACCATTGTTACTGAATTTCTCAGTCACATGTCAGGAGAAATCAGGAATGTAAAAGTCAACAAGTAAGATCAAGTTCACCGAGTAAATAAAAAGTATGTGCTTATCAGCAGAGATCTTCCACAAGTATGTACAGCTCAAAGCACGGGCAGGATGTCTCACCAAGTGACAGCTGTAATAAAAGGAAAATTAAAAATTCACATCATTCTCTATTCATCTGTTGCTGATAAATTTGTCAGTCTCTCACAACATACCCTTTGTTGTCACTTCATCACTTTAAAAGCTATAAAGTTGTATAATGGACATCATTGTAGGCTGGGATGATAAGAAGGGGGAAGGAAAACAACTTTGTTTCTGAGCTGGAGCCAGTGGAAGTGTTAGGCAAAGTCTGTGTGTTTATTAGCTGAGGTTTAAGGTGGCCTCAGAGAAGATCCTGGGTTTCTGAGGGCTGGAGAAATCTGACTTTCCACAAGGTGTCCTTGGAAAAGAATTGATGGAGGGGGCTTTGAGATGCTCTTGGAAGTTTTAATCTGACAGAGGTGAAAATGGAATGTGAGGATGGATTCATTTGCCTTCAAAGGTTTGAGCTTGGAACAATAATCTGTCTTTACCACAAACAGAAAACACATCCTTGAAACACTGGCAAAGAGGAGGGGCAGTGTAAAAGTGCTCTGGGATGGAGTCGAGGGGGTTGAATTTGATTAAACCAGTCGGGCTGCAGGCTTTTGACAAATGCTGAGTGTGTTCGGTGCTTATTTTGTTCAGGTACCTCTAGCACAGCCTCAGTTAAAAGATCAGGGAGATGTAAAGGTGGTGCCTGGTGCTTTCTTGCTGTGCAAGATGAAGCTTCAGGTTTTAGTCACATATCACAGTGAAAGAGGGAAGTATGAAGTAATTTTTCATTGCTCATTAAAACAATCTCTCAGAAAATGACAAAGCAGTCTTCCCATTTCTCCCCTGACACCTCTGATAATACAGTGAGATCACCACTTTATCTTTTTTCCTGTTATCCTTTTGGATAATAGTTGCAGTTGTAGACTTACAGCAAGCTTGGAGAAAAATTCAAGGGGAAAAAAGAGATCCTGTGGGGGTTGGCATGATTTAACATCATAAAACTCCAGCAAACAAGGCCAGTATTTTCAAGCTGAGTTACCTACAATTCTATTTACTTTTTTTTTTTAATATATAAATTGTTGTCTTAATTAGAAATTCTTTCTGAGATGCAGAGTATCTTTTGAATATTTGAAAAAGATTTGAAATAATCTTTGGCAGTTGGTACTCATCTTTTCTGCAAAACAGGCTGTTTATCAGGGGTTTTTAATAGGGGATAAGATAATTAACTATTACTGGGATCAAAGTGGCCTGAGCTTCGTGAAGAGCTAACAAGGGAGGGCACTGTAACTGTCTGGAGGCAGCTGTAGAAGTAGGAGTTAAAAATATATTTCAGTGTATTGCAAAGGTACAGAAAGAAATTAGGCTACAAGTGGAGCCAGTGATTGAAGTACCATTGTTGAGGATCTTTTTAATGAGGCTGGAGGATGCATTTTAAGCAGTTGCTTTATTTAGGAGAGCCAAAAAAGGAGGGGGAGGAGCGAGCAGATGACTTTGAGCCCCTTCCTGCTGTACACACTGAGGGGTCCCTACCCAGCTTGGGAATTGCTGTCCCAGTCATTCCAGAGCTCCAGGTTGCTCTGGAGCAATCCAGAGCACGTGTGATAATCTCCTCCCCAAAAACCCCTCCTGTGCATTGCACGCCTCCAGAGCTGAGGGTGTGTTTTTAATAACTCCTGGTATTCCCTGTGCTCACAGCAGCTTTTCCTCTTTCAAGTTTTGGGCTTCAGCTTTGTTTGGTGCTGCAAATGGACTTACATGAAGAAATCATGGAATCACAGACTGGTTTGGGTGGGAAGGGACCTCAAAGCCCATCCAGTGCCACCTTCCACTGTCCCAGGTGCTCCCAGCCCCATCCAGCCTGGCCTTGGGCACTGCCAGGGATCCAGGGGCCGCCACAGCTGCTCTGGGCACCCTGTGCCAGGGCCTGCCCACCCTCCCAGGGGAGAATTCCTTCCCAATATCCCATCCATCCCTGCCCTCTGGCAGTGGGAAGCCATTCCCTGTGTCCTGTCCCTCCAGAACATCACTGTGTTTGCCTAGAATCACCATGCTGACTTTTGGAGGACATTTTATTGAAGCTAATATTTTCAATACACCTCGCTTTCTTTTTTTGACTTTTTAGGATGTGAAATCCAAAGCTGACACGCCAGTGGTGGCAGATCAGCAGGAGACAGAGGAGCAGCTCCCAGAAAACGTACGTGTGTTTAGGAAAATGTTTGTGTGTTTGTGTTAACCAGTAAGGGAGGGTCCTGAGGGCTTGATTTGGTTGAAGACTGAGTGATTTATGGGGGGAAGGGATTAACTGGGGAGACATTAAAATAATTTTATTGATGGAAACGTAAAAAATTACTGGCTCCTCTTTAAATGTGTGGAAATTGCTTGTTTTCCTTCTATTGATTTTGAGGATTTAGCGAGGCACCATAATCAACAGCCAGTGCTAATGACCTCATCATATCATGCCTTTCTGTGACTGGTAACTGATCTCTCTTGCTTCTGCTTTGCTTTTAGGTCCTCAACCAGCTCAAACAGTCCAAATCTTCCATAAAAGCCCCCGTGAGCTCACAGGAGATACCCCTGGAGCCAGCACCCACTTACCTTTCTCCAGAGGCAGAAGCCCCCAGCCGCAGTAAGAACCAGTGATTTTTCCACAATATATTGTGGTTTTAGTACCCTAACCCAAGATGGATGTTTTCGTTTTGTTTTCCAGATAACTCTGCTGAAGTTTTGTTTCTTCAAACATCCAATGACCTATTCTAAGTTATTTTATAAAGCGTTTGTGTTTTTCTCTCCTTTCACAATTTTTGAGAGCTTGAAGGCATCTTCACTTGTTTTTCTCGACTTTTACATACAAAGACAATCTTGGTTTTGATTGAAATAGAGGGAAAGACAATTTGGGACATGCTGTCCATTCCATGGTGCTAGAATATGGCCTTATCTGTCCTGGATGGAATACTCCTTGCCATCATGATCTGAATTGTATAGGTTAAAACTGAATTAGATGTCCTCACAGTCATTTACTGCAAGGATCTACTCCTAGAACTCAACTCACTCTGGTTTAGAGGCTTCAGAAGTGACTCAGAGTGGTTCTCTAGTTCAATTTTGTTACAGTGAAGAGCAAGCAAAAGCTTCATTAGTTGCTGTTGCACGACTCCTTTGGTGGTTCTCATTTTCTTGTTGTATTGTGTGACTTATTTCTTTCCCTTTTTTATGTTCTCAGGTGTCTTCCCACCTGCACTGCCCGTGGATCCAGCAACGTGTCCCATAGTTCCAGGGCAGGAGATGACCATCGAGATCTCCAAGGGTCGCTCAGGCCTCGGGCTCAGCATCGTCGGGGGCAAGGACACTCCCCTGGTGAGTTTCTGTCAAACTCACTCTTTCCTGCAGGCCAAGACAAAGAAAACAAGGAAAATAATAATGCCCTTAATATGTAATTGCTTTAATAAATTGTTCAGGACAGGGAGGACAAACCGACAACTATAATCTCCGTTTAAAAATTGGTAATTTTGCCTTAGATCAGCAGCTCCTGTGTAAATTGTTTTGTGTTTCAGTGGTTTTTCTGCTGTGGTAAGAGGCTGCAAATGTGTTTTCTTTTATTTAAGTGTTGTGAATCAGTTGCAAGCAGGTAAGTTACCAGAGTGGCTGGGCTAGGAATTAATGTTGCAGAGGTTGGGCTGTCTCAGCAAGGATAGCACCTCTGTCTCGAGAGCAGAAATGCTCAGTAGCTGTTAAAACAAACTGTGATTTATCTGCCTGCCAGCAAAAGCCCTTGCAGAACAGAGGTAAACCAAAGGTAATCTTTTATTGTTTTCTGTGTCTTCTGGCTTAATCTGCCTCTTGGATATGCTGTCATTTTTAAAAATTGTCTTCAGATGAATTAAAATGTATCAGTTGAAGCGTGAGCTCAGCAAATTAGTGATGCTAAACCCCTCTCTGCCTCTGCTCTTGCTGCCTGCTCTCCACTTTTCCATTTGAGAGATGCTTTGCTACAGTGTGAGAGAAGCCAGATTGGGTTTCTTAAATGTCAAATCCAGTTCTTTCAATAAACAAGTCTGTTGCAGAGGTGTCTTTGCTGGGTTCTCCTGAATTCCCTGACACAGGCACTCTTCAGGCAGTGGAGCTGCTCTGGTACATGCCGTTACTCCCCAAAATATCACAGTGGTGCATCATTAAGCATCAAAGTGCAGTGAGTGTCAGCAGGTACAGACAGTTGCAGTAATCTTCTTCCAGACCAAAAAATAAAATAAAGAAGGAAAAAAATTGAAAGGAAGGAAGAAAGGAGGTCAAAAGGGAAAAGAAAGTTTTGTTTTGCAGAGTGCGGGCTGGATCTTTTACAGCATTAAAGCTGAAATTGGAAAAAGTTCAGGTTTTGGTGCCATTTATCCCAGTCTCCAGTTATGTAGAGCTGGGATGAATTGCTCTGTGTCCCATGGAGATGGAGCTGAGTTAGTTTTCATTCTCTCCAGCCATGCACAGTTTTGTCCCCAGTCCCCTTTTTTCTGTCAAGCTCCTCAGTGTTGAATAAATTCAAATGAGTTGCTCAGTGTTAGTTATCTCCCTGCTTTTTCATTTAACTGGAATTTGGAAATAATACATGGCAGTCTGTCAGATGCAATGTGGTGTGTGTCTTTCATGAGATTTTAATATAAATAAATGAAACTTGTAAATAACTGCTGTACAGAGCAGATGAGAAAAATGCAAAGGGTTTTATTCTTTAAATTGAGTAAATGGTTTTGGTTAAGTATTACGCTTTCATTAGTTTATTCATTAAAGTGTCCTCCTAGGAGTTGATTTTAAAAGTCTTTGCACTTGAGTGCAGTAACTGAAACCACGAAGGGAGGGAGGTCCAACTCTCCCCTTTTCAGATCCCCAACTTGAAGGACTTACTGAAATGAGTCCCTGTTTCTCTTCATAACTCTGAATCTGCCCATTGAAAGGCAAGAAATGGTGTTTCATAGGAAACAAGGTGCTTTTGGGAAACCACGGTCTAACGTGATCATTTGCCATGTGCAGAGAGCCTCTCTGGGATTCTCCATAACTTCCTTCTCCAAATCAGCCCGTGCAAACCCTTCTCCTGAGGGCAGGAACTCAGGGTTGTGGCCACAGCTGGTGGGGCCACAGAATCCTGCAACAGCTTGGCTTGGAAGGGACCTTAAGGATCCTCCAGTTGCAAGCCCCTGCCATGGGCAGGGAACATCCCATTTTTCTGTCTACTTTGTGCTTCTGATCTTCTCCAAATTATTTTGATGCCTTCCTGGGGTTTTTTTTTTTGCCCTGGAGTCAGAAAACATTTCGTGAAGAGTTGAAACGAAGTTCACGTGACATAATGAGGAGTAAAAGCAAATACTGCTCAGGGCTGTAGGAAAGTTTCTGTCTTTCCGAGTTTCATGGCTTAGAGAGAGAATATAGCAAAACAGGTCCATGGAGCTGAGTGATGGATCTGTCTTGCTCTCTGTCATTTGGTTTTAACTCGGTTACACAGATGGACATCTTTTGTATTTTAAAGAAAGCAAAATCAAAGGAGTTCATGGGTTCTGAAGGTCTCGTGTGGCAGAAATTTTGTGTCCAAGACCCACTGCTTGCTGCAGTGCAGAGAAATTAGAATGAATTATGATTGGCTTCAGCAGATGTGCCTACAAACCCCTGAAGGACATGAACCCCAGCTCCTAGGGTCTCAGAAGTAATTTGTCAGCATGGGGGAAGCCAGGAATGCTGCTCAGAACGTGTCAAGTCTAAAATGGACATGGCAAGCCTGTAAGGGCCTCACCCATGTGGTACTAAAATGCTCTTGATCTAAAAATGCTGAGCTGAGGGTACTCAGCAGCTCACATGGGATGGGAAAGCTCTCTCAGAATATTTTATCTCTTCCTTGAGCACAAGATGTACAGGCCCAGCTTTTGGAATAATAAATCTGGCAGCCAGGGACAGTCTCCTTCAAATTGAAATACGGAGTGTAACTTTTAAGTCATAACCTCAGGAATCTCATCAGGAATCACCAAGCAGAGACTTGAAAAATACAGCCTGCGAGCAGGGAGGTTAATTTGTTCAGGAGGTTGGAAAGTGATGTCTTAACCCCTGTGAAATGTTTTTTGGTGAGGAGATGTCCATCCCATTAAACTCCAAACCCTTCCCAGTGATGTATGAGAAGACAGGAGTGGGGTCTGTGCTCGGGGAGCAGGGGGGCACCAGCTGGAAGGATGTGCTTGCAGGAAAGGCGTGGGGGAAGGAAGGGTTGTCCTTGGGAGTTGTCTTCATGTTGTTGATCTTCAGGCTGCTCTAGCCCTGGAGCAATTCTATTTCATTTCCCTCTAAGCGCTGATTTTTTATAAGTATTTTTTTTCTTCACTCACTTTCATTTCACCTTCCCACGTACCCCTGAGAGAACACAACACATGGCCTCTGCTTTAAAGCAATTAAAGTGCAGAGTGGAGCTGGCTGAAGCACAGGGCTTTCAGTTTGTGATTCTTATTTTTTTTTTGGTTGTAGTCCAATCAAACTTGTAAAAGTAACCTCAGAGTGGGAATTTAAAACAGGGGGGGGGAAAAAAGAAGTGTTTTCAGAAACATCCCCAAAATGAGGTTTGAGGCTGTAATGCTGCTCCCCAGGACACCCATGAGATTTTCATCTGAAATCCTCAGAGGACAGGGCGTCAATTGTTTTAAATTGTATTCATCCAGGTGGCATGTGGGGTTTGTGAGGCTGTGGGTGTTGAGCAGGGCTTAGCTCAACCTGGCCTAGTGGAAGGTGTCCCATGGCAGGAGATGGAATGAGATGGGCTTTGAGGTCCCTCCCAACCCAAACCATTCCATGATTCTCTGAAATCCCATAATCCCCCCCAGAGTGGTTGAACGCTGCCATGTCTGTTCCAGTTAACAACTTGCAATGATTTTCTGTGATCCGGGACAGTCAGCTTTGAAGGATTTGATTTCTGGCAGTACATGGAGAAAGCACTGCTCTGAGGTACAGACGTTTTCTTTGCAGGGTGGGGGCACTGCTTTGCTGCCAGCTGAATAATTTAGTAATGGTCAAGTTGATTACTGGTAGTTATTGACTCTGTCTTTGCTGCCTGGGTGATTAAGACACTCAGACATGCCAGAGGGGATTCAGCAGTTTCAAGGCTGGTTTGGGGATGTTCCTCCAGGCAAGGTTAGAGAACCTTGGGAGGGAGGAAGGCTCAGAGGCTCAGCTGGGGCTTGAAATCACAGCTAATTGCTGAAGAGGCACCTCTGATATAAAAGAAGATTGCAGGGGCTGTAACTTAGGGCTCTCTGGAGGTGGAGTAGGTAGGGGGTGATCATTATCTCAACCTTACACAGAAAGGAAGAAAAACACTTTATGCTCCGTGGTTTTTGTTGTAAACAACATCAAACCTCTTATGCAGGATTTTTTATACTGGGTTGTCTACCTCGAATGTGGTAAATTTTCTTTTTGTACTTGTGCTTTCAGCTGACTTTAATAAAAAGCATTTTTAAGGCAATTAACAAACTTGAAGGTACTCCATCTGTAAAATAAAGTGATCCACAAAGCCAGGGAACTGGAAGACAAAAAGTAACAGAATATGCCTGTGCTCAGCTAACACGAGTTGGTGTGAGAGCTGGTAACTCTTGAGTTGAGGAGGAAAAAACTTCCCTGATCACCTGGCTTAGCCCAGAAGGTTTTCTGGGGAGCTTCCTGAGGGTGGGATGCAGTTTGACAGAAGAATATTTAGATTCATTCTGTCAGTCCAGGTGAGTCATCCCTTGAATAAACCCCATCTGTTAAGGCAGGGCAAGGGAATAATCAAGAAAACTGTGGCTTGAAGCTGCAGCTGTTCAAGGCCCGGTGTTTGCCCCTGGAGCTGCGAGGGATAATTACCCTGTGAGGGCTCTGTGCTGCCAAAATCAGGCTGTTCCTGCTGCAAAGCCAAGCCTGAGAGCTCTGCTTTGTGCCCTGCTGCAGTCTGTCAGCAGTGGGACCGACCTAAGCACGAGGGCTCCACGACTCCTGTGGTACTGAGCAGGTTCTCCCTTGGCTGGGCTTTCATCCCACTCTCCCCACTTCACTTCCATTTAAATCCAGGCCAAAAATATCTTTATCAGGTATAGACAGACAACATCTGAGTGATTGCACAGACACACATCCAGTGCAGCTAAGACCGAGGGAGTTCCAGTGAAACATGCTTACCTTATAACTACAAATGAAAAGGGCGATATTGGCCTCTGGGGGGATTCCAGCAATATCTGGGCTGTAGATGCTGCTGCTGTTAAATCCGCCACACAGCGAACGGAGCAATGGAATGGAAAACGGGAATGGGAGCCCCGAGTTTTTAATCGTGGCTCGGGTATCGTGGAGGGAGAGGCTGCGGTTGGGAGAGGGAAAAATTGCAATCCCTCCTAAACCCTCGCCCACATTTATAAAGCAGAAGGCAGTTTAATGACAGGGTGGTAAGTGCAGTTAGCTGGAAATTGTGAGGAATGGCTTTGACTCCTGCTTGGATAATGCTGAGGTGGAGTTGGTGGATTCATCATCATTCCAGGAGGACGCTGGCTTGCAGGAGCATGACAAACCCAAGCTGCTTTGTACATGAGTTGTCACAAAACGGAATTAGGGCAGTAAGTTTTGCAAATCATGTCTTTGATGGGTCTTTGGCAAGGGTTTAGCTGATGGTAGGGCTTGCTTGCGTAGCAGGGCCTTGCTTGAAGGAGCTGGTGTCTTCCAGGAATGTAAATCAACCATGAAATTTAAGTTAACAGTATACAAAAGCAGCAGGACCTGTCAGGATGGACTTCAGGAGGATCCTGGCTGCTGCTGGTCGAAACCCCTGGCTTTTGGCTTCCTGTGTCACACACATCCAGGACCTCATGCATTCTTCATAACCTGTGCAAACTTTCTTTTTTTGTAACTTAATAAAATAATGAGAGTGAGAGAGTTAAGGTTTTAATATGTCATTCTGTGTTTTATTATTCCCTCTAAAATGAGCATGTATACTTTTTGAAAAACTTGGGTTTGCTTTGGCATGTGATTCACAGGAACATAGCTCTTTCTATCATTCTGACTTAAGTCATATATTTTTACACTAAACATCTTATTACCTTAGTTTTATTATTTCAGAATCAAAGGAGAGCTTGCAAATGTCTATGACTGCAGAGCGAAGGAATGTTAATGAATAGTGCCATTGAATTTTCAGGTTTTAGCTTTTCTGATCTTAGAGAATATAACTGTAAGCAAAAATATTATGCAAGCTGAATAAAATTTAAATAAATAAGGACCAGATGTAACTATAGGGGCCTATAAAATGTAATACAAATACTATCCACTTCCTTAAAATAAATCTGTATTTTAGTATGAAAAATTATATTCATATTGATATTGTGGATTAATCTTTTTTATGAAAGTTGGCAAGTGAACGCCAGCTCTTGCAAGGGCTCGTTCCTAAATGGGAAACAGACCTTTTGTTTTGACCTTGAGCAGGGCAGTTTCTGGTCCTCGTGCAATGTGAAGCATTTCTGCATTAACACGGTGACACGTTTTTACACTCTGCAGCCCGTTTTACTGCAGCAGTGTTTGGCTTCGGGTTTGGGCTGCCTGCTAATGGTTTGTGAACGCCAGCAGTGGCAAAACCCTGCGGTGCCTGAAGGAGGCATTTGCAGCACGATGCACGAGATAAACCCCTCTGAGCAGTCGAGGGATTGGCTTGGGCTTGACCTTCACCCTCCCTCGCTGAAAAGTTATCTTGGAGATTCCGTTTGGGTCTGCAAATGGAAGATCAGAGATCATAACAGAGCTGTTGTCATTTCCTCTGCCTGCAAGTAACCAGCAGCTGGGTTTATTTTAACTACTGAGAGATTCCTGCGTGGGGCTAATTCTCCAGTGAAACTCAGTGTGCAACCAGTTGATTTCTGCTTTTATCTGTGAACCAGCCTGTAAAAATGAAATCTTTACGATTTTACTGCTCTGGACAAAGTATTATAGACGTTGAAAAGGAAATAACTAACGGTATTGTGCTTGCCCTGGGAAAGAGATAAGTCCCTGATCCTGCAGTCAGCAAAACCCCTTGCAGTGTTATTATCCTTAATAATGCTAATTTAGTGTAGCATTTGTAGCTCTGTAGGAAATTAGTTGGAAATGTGTAATGTTAGCTTAGGAAAATGCAACTTGTCAACTAAATCAGAAAACGTCTTTTCCAGAGCGTGGTTTTATATGTAGTTTGCTTTTTGTCTTCCTCAGGAAAAGTGCTCGAATCCGTGCAGAAAGCTTCACTCCCTGCACCAAAAATGTGATTATGGCTGGTGGTAGGATTCATTCTCAGTCATTCTGTGCTGATTATTGCAGTCCTCAGTGGGAAGTGGTTCACCTTCCTTCTGTGAGGTGCCTTTGATCCTGCCTGAGTACTGGCTGGAGCTCGTGGACTGAAACAGCTCAGCAAAGACAAGCTCCAAGCAAAGTTCAGCTCAGTTAAAGCAACGGGACTTGCAGTAGTGCAGGACTGCTCAGTACTGTGCAGGAAGCCTCTTTACCACAGTCTGGACCTTCTTCCTTGTCAAACCCAGCCAACACCAGGAGTATGGAGAGTTCTCTGCTCCACTTCCTTTGAAATCAGCCCTTTTTGCATGCTGATCCACCTTTATCATACAATACAACTTCATCAAAATACCCTTGGTACTAAATATTTGTGCCTTCTTCATGTTTTGTGTCCTTTCCCTGGCTCACCCTCTATTCCTAGCATTCTCAGTAGCAGCCTGGGGGCTGTTTTGAAGTGGCTTTTCCGTGGAAAGCTGCTGCTTGTCCTACTGGAGAACAGCTGCACAGTAGAAAAGAAACACTGGAGAGACTGGCTCAGGGGCTGTAAACTTGCAGGAAACATGTGAGCAGTGCAAGCCTAAAGCCAGCAGCTTGTGAGACTTTCTCAGCATGGTTTATGCTCCTGCAGGCTTTTAAGGATCACTTGGTCAGTGATTTTCCTGAGTAGGATGCTGACTTGACCACCTTCCTCCCAAAGGCTCAGTCAGGGCAGTGCTCTGTGTCCTTGCCTGTGGTCTCTGCCATACTGGTTCTTGACATTTAAGATACAAAGATTAAGCTGTCAATCTGACTGAATTTAATTCTCAGAGTTAACCTGTCTGTTTGTGCCCTTTGCTGCGGGGTGAGAGTGATATTCTTCCCCTCACGGGTCTCTGAATTGTTATAAATCAAGCAGAAAAATATCCACAGCCTGGGGGGGCGAGTTGAGATCCAACTCCTTGGGAGTTCAGGGCTCTTCCCCTCCTCAGCTGAAGGGCAGTGCAGTGCAGATCATGCTGTGCACATGGTACCAGCTTTATTTTCCAGAGGTGGGTGCTAGTTTCTGTCAGGCTCCTTGCCCTCACTATTCATTGTTCACTCTGCACCAGCTTTGAAGTGTTGACCAAGAGGCTCCATGAGCTCTCCTGCTTCTCTGCTTTTTCTTCCACAGCCAAACCCTCATTTTCTCACTCCTGTGCCTTCCCTTTGCTCGACAGCTGTGCAGTCACAGGGATATTCTCAGTCAGAGCAATACTCTGCTGGTGAGGGGTGTGGCTGTCCCACAGCTCAAGTCTGAACCCTACAAAATACTTTGTGGCAGCTTTGGTGACCATTTCTGCTTCTCAACAGGTTTGGGGCACATCATATCCCAACCAGGTGTGCTTTTGCCACGTTTGAGAACTATTCTGGCTTGCAGGTGATTTTTGTGGCCGTGCAGTGCTGTGTCAGTGCATTCAGCTTCACTTCCTTGGGCTGCGGGCCCTTCAATACACACATTTTTGAGCCTAGGATGGCCATCTCAGCAGTAGCAGAGAAATTCCCTTCAAGTCTGTTTTTCTTTCAGTGCTTTCATGGTTGGACAGCCTCAGTTTACACCTGCCAGCATGGACTTTGTTTAGCATGCAGAAACACTGTTTACATGGCCTGGCTCGTACTCCGCATCCTTCTGTCCCGGGCAAGAGCTGCTCAGCTCTGCATTAATTCCCCATTTGTGCAGTGGTCCCAGACTGTTCTTTGTCAAAATACGCAAAGATTAAAGCCCCAGTTTGTTGAATGGATTTGTAAACTTTATGAAGTATGTGCTTTCAGCAGCTGGGTATCTTTTTTTAAACAAGTGTGTTCTTGATCCGGGAGTGGTTTTATTTCCCCTTCTGCACGAACAGTTTTTGCGACTCTGCCAAGCTCGACCGTGGAGAGCCATAATCTGTATGAAACTGGTGGTGAAAGGAGGTGGGGAGGGATGGGAAAATCTGTCCAGAGCCACCATGAATTCACAACCTCTAGCTGGACATTGACACTGCTTTCTCTTTGTCCCTCTTGATTGATTGACTTTGAACTATGTAGGCTTTGATATCAAGCACATATTTAATTTAAACAGGAGCTGCAGACGTCCAGAAAACAAAACCTATCCTTTAAATAAATGTATTGTTTTAGTTGTAATAGATCCTATTTTTTTCCTGAGGCACTGAGAGGGCTGTTCCAGCTTCAGTCCATGCCTGTTGATAGAGTCATTACTTTGGGGCTTGGTTAGATGGCTGGGGTATGACATCTCATCACTGCATAAACTACTTTAAAATACTGATATGATTAAAAATGTTCACTAACATCGGTAGTTTGGTTTTAGTGATTTGTCATGGATGATCAAAACTAACAGAGTCTTACCCAGATCCCACTAGATCCAGGGGAAAAAAATTACTTCTGGGTTAAGCACTTCAAGCTGATCCCAGGAGTATCAGAGGAAAGAGATTTTTGCCATGGTTCATAAGCTAAGGAAAATTAAACTGATATTTATACTTATGGACTATTTAGAAATCTCTACAGTGCATCATGGACACATTGCTCCGTTCTGTTTTTAATCGATTTGATAAGCGTGGTTCAGCTACACTACTTTCAAAAAAACCTGCTGAAGAAAAACAGTGTTTTGGCAGGTCAGCGAGATGTTTCCTTCTGCAGGGTAGGCACAGAGCGAGCAGGAATGTACCTTTTCATGCCATGTGTATTTTTAGTCCTAGGTCTGGCTTCTCACACATGCGGGAACCGCAGTGTAACGCTGAAGCGTTGCCTTTTCAAATAGATGATGCAGATTATCCAAACTGATAACATTTGGTGGTTCCTGGGTCTGAGCCTTCGGTATGTGCAGTTTTACATTTAATAAAGCAGTGCTGGGAAAAGCTGGTAACTCCAGGTTGGTGGATGTTTTAAAAGCAGCCACAGAATGAAAAACAAACTTAAAGAAATGTGATCGAAAGGTCCTTGCTCTGAGGTTAGGAAACATGAGATTAAATCCAGTCTGAAGAGGTTTGATTTGACCGTCCTGTGTGCGTGCCCAGTGTGCTGTTCCATGGTCACACTGCCAGTTTTCTACCAAACCTCATGGTCACCCACTGCCCTGGTGTGTCCCAGGTGAATGATGCTGCCCTAACAAGCTGGTCAATATTTTGTGTTCTCTCTTCGGTGGAAGTCTCTTGTGTTGATTTGGAGTAACACCATCATTTGTAAAACCAAGGTAAAAAATACCTCAACCCCAAACTAACCAACCAAAATCCCACAACAACCCAAACCCCACAACAGGGAAAATATCTGAGACATGTAAGAGAGGCTGCTGAGATAGATGTGCCCATGTTGCTCTGCTCTGTTTGTGTTGGTTGCTTCAGTTATTGCAAATAAACCCTGTAGCTGCCAGTGGTGTGTATATATCTATATTTTATTCTATTTTTTAATCAAACCACCCTTTTGATTTTCTCAGTTACTTGGTACACAGCTCACAGTGTTTCCCCTTCATTTATGCAGATTGAAATCTCGTTTTCCCCCATCTGGGACTCTTGTATCAGCTGTAATCCATTTGTGATTACAGCCCTCCAGGCTTTTCTCAGGGACGGGTGTCCCTGTATCACAGGGAACCTGTGGCAGTGGTGCCGTGCTCCAGCAAGTCCACATCATCAAATAAGTTGTAGCGGGAATGAAAGGGAATCGTGCTCTCGGTGTTGTCGTGATCCGAGCGTCACCTGAAGGGCATTTGAGTTCTCTTTCTGTTCAACATGTGCTGGGAAAGGATCACGAGGCAGCACGGGCAGGGGGTGAATTGGCGATGAGAGATGTGGTATCCAGCAGTGTTTTCCAAGCATGGAGGGACCTTTTGCCACCCCAGCAGCAATTCCCTCCCCCTGCTCCGAGGAGCCATCACACAGCGGGGTTCGCGCGCTCCAACCTCACCATCTTTTCTCGGGAGCACTGTGGGAAGGCTTCTCTTTGGCTTGTACATCCCGTTGGTGGGGAGCTTCACACCAGCACTTCTGGAGGGTGTATTTGAGAATGGGTTATCCAAAACCTACGTGTGTAATTAAAAATCACCGCGTGCTTGCCCAGAGCCAGCGCTGGTGGCTCAGCTCTGAGGCCGAGGGTTTGCTGGTGATGCTGAGGAGAGGAGCAGGTTTTGCACACTGGAGCATCCCATCCTGCAAGCTGAAGCATAATATAGGATGTTCACCTATATTTTTTTTAAGGAAAAAGATTTAAAAAAAGAAACAAACTGGAACAATGCAAAGGGAAAGCACCAGCAAGAGAACAGTATGTTCTTTGTAATGCTTTTTCTTCGGGGACATCTATTGCTGGCAATAAGATTAAATCACTGAAACCTTCCCTGAAGCTACATCTGCCACTGCCTACATTTTCCAACCTCAGTAATAAACTAACATTTGCCATTGTTCCTTTCTTCTGGATTTCATTTCTTACAGATTTAACCAGCGCTGTTTACCACAAGGCATTCAGCTCTTGCTTAAAGCCGAGGTCTATGCCAAGTCCCTAAAAATATTCATAGCTCCAAAGAATCTGGTTTTAAATAATACCATTAAAAGTAGATGATATTAATACAACAGTTCACACTGAGTTCACGTGCTGCTGATGCCAATGTATAAAAATGATGGAAGAAGCTCTAGACAAGACTAGCCTGAAGTGGGGAGCAAAACCCTTTGTACCTTTATACCGGCTTTTGATTACAGGAGTCATTTTCTTATCCCAAAACGCTGAAAATTTTAAAAATCTGTGTTACAGTCTTGCTTCTGCTGACTGGGAGTGCTGTATTTTCTAACTGTGGAGCTGGTGGGGATTGTGGGGTAGGTCGTGGTGGCCAGTTTGGGGGTGTTTGGGAAGCAGGATTCATGCCACTGCCTTCTTCCCACAGGACGCCATAGTGATCCATGAAGTTTATGAAGAAGGGGCAGCAGCCCGAGATGGCAGACTTTGGGCTGGTGATCAAATTCTGGAGGTAAATGACCTTCTCTATGTCTGTGCCTGGTTGTGAAGACTTGTTTTCAGTTCAGGTTCCTTGTAGGTTGAATAGGATCCATTCTTGAAGCTTCCCTTCTGTCACTAAGAACATCCTGAAAAATTCATATTTCCTTATATATTCATATAAACTGAAGGTGCAAATTGAGAATACATTAAATTTAATTGAGCAAGGCAGTTCTTGAATTACATAGTTCAGCTGTCATGTCCAATAGCTCAGTATTATTCATCTCTTTAATCTTTCATTCGGAGGCCGGCGCTCCCGATGCCGCTCCGGTATCTCTGCTCTGCCTGAAATCCAAATATTGAGCTGGGATAACGTGGGGTGAGGAGGAGAGCGTGGCTGTAGCATCCCTGCCAGCAGCCCTGTCAGCATCCCTGCCAGCATCCCTCCCAGTATCCCTGTGGGCATCCCTGACAGCATCCCTGTGATGAGCATCCCCCACAGCACCCCTGTGAGCATCCCTCCCAGCATCCCTGCAGAAGCTTCCAGCTCCCCCAGGCCACGCTTCATCCAGCTGGGCAATGGCTGCTGTGAATAAATGTGGTGTTTTCCCCCAGACAAGCACAGAAAAGGTGGAGGGAAAGGGTTAAGAGAGCAGTGTTGGTCTGCAAATGAAACTTGCGTCAGGCAGGGGTTCAGTGCAGCTGCTTTGCAGCTCTGCTGTCAGCTCAGGACAAATTCCCAGCATGGCCATTAAGGCCTTGGTGTGTAGGGTTAGGAAAATAGCAAGGGGTACTTGGGGAGTTGTCTTTACAGCTCTTGCCCTGCAAATATTTTTGTTAGCGTTGAGGCCGAATGTTGTTTTGGTTTTATAAATAATGGTGTATTAACAGAGCACAGTAATTAGGGGGTAAAAATGGGGCAGGTTAATTAATTCTTCTCTGGCCAAACAGGAAAGTGCTGATGTTTGTGGGCCATAATATTGTTATTATTTCAGCTTTTAAAAGCTGTATTAATCAAAAAGATGACTGAATTAGTTTCAGATTAGTGTGATAAAGCACATGTAGATGTCTGTGTTGAGGAAAGAGTATCAAGGCATTTATAAATAAATGTGTGCAGAATTGGTACAAAAGAATGTAATTTCTGTAGATTAGTCTTAATTATCTTAGTGTAAAGTTAAGTATGATTGTAACTTTGCGTATATATTAATGTAAAATTAAGTATGATTGTAGTTTTGCATATCTAGAAATCCTGAGAAATACTTTCATTGCCTTAAAACTTCTGGAAGTGGATTAACATTTGTGGTTACTCTGTTACAGTTCATGCTACTTCCTAAAGAGACTTCAAAAATGCCTAAATATTGATATGTTTTGGTACGAAGAAATAAAAGATGATTTTGTTGACAGAATATTGGCAAACACCTTAAAGGGCACCTGTGGATCAGGCTTGGCAAAATTAGGAGATTTAAGTTTCAAGTTGCAATAGGTTTTTTTTTAATACTATGACATTTAAGCAGAACTTCTTGTTCTGTCTGACATTACTAAAATGCTGAAACCCTCTCAGGTTATGGTAAGAGAAGTGCAGCTGGGTGCTCCAGGAGCGGTCTGGTGTGCCATCTATTGGAAAAAAAGGAAAACCACCACTTAATGCATCCTGCCTGGGGCTCTCTGTGGCCATTTGTTTGCTGGTGTTTCTGATTCCTTCTGTTTCCATCTTGATGATGTTAGGGAGCTGGGAGAAAAGGAATCTGAGTACTGACATACACAGGGAGCTCAAAGGAGCACGTCCCACTTTGTGTAGTTGGAGGAAAAAAAAGCATTGCTTGAGGCTCCAGAGGTTTGAGGTTTAAAAAGAAGGGAAGAACACCCAAAACTTCCAAGCCCAAATGTTCTGATTGTTGGGATTCATTGCAGGCAGTGGCACAAAGCTCCGAGCTCACATTCCATAGGAGACCCGGGAGCTCGGCCCTCTGGAAATGGGAGCACTCAATTAGAACACCGAGGGGTGTCCAGCTGATAAATCTGTGCTGTCACCTGCGGGTGGGGTGCGATGAAAAGATCATTTATCCGTGTCATTTGGAAAGCAAACACTGGTGATTCCAGGTGAACGGGATTGATCTGCGGAACGCCAGCCACGAGGAAGCGATCACCGCGCTCCGGCAGACGCCCCAGAAGGTGCAGCTGGTGGTTTATAGGAATGAAGCACATTACAAGGATGAGGAAAACCTGGAGATTTTCTCTGTAGATATCCAAAAGAAAACGGGCCGAGGTCTGGGGCTCAGCATAGCTGGGAAACGGTAAGAGCGTCTCTGATCCGACAGCGCTTCCAGTGGGAAATATTTGGGGTTTTGGTGTATGAACAAATGACTGTAGCCACGAAATGGAATATGAAATAAAGGGGCAACTCCATAAGGAGCAGAATTTTGTATCTGAGTATCTTCCAGGATGCAGTGGGACCGTGGTTCTGGCTCCGGTGTCAGGAGCAGTGGAGGCTGTTGCTGCCCAGGAGAGCTCCGGGCACGGAGCGGGAATCCCACTGGGACGGAGTGTGGGACATACAGAACTGGGGGCTCACTCTTCTGTGACATCTGTGTAGCTGTGTCTCAGGGCTTTGAAGGCCCTAACCATGGCTTTTATGATTTCTAAACTGGGGGATAAAACTGCCCTACCTCCTTCCAGGATGTTCCTTTGCAGATGGGTTTGTGAGTTAGGTTGAGCTCATGCTCTGTTCAAAGGGACCGAGGCCAGTGGGAGGTGTGAGACTGAGTTGGACCCAAACCCTGAGCAGTTCAGAGTGACTGTGCCACGCTGCAGGGAGCAGTTTACAGAGCAGAACCTGAGATACAGGATCACTGAGACTGGAAAAGCCCTCCAAGGCCATCGAATCCAACTTTTGACCGATGTCACCCAGCCCAGAGCTCTGAGTGCCACGTCCAGTCCTTCTTTGGACACCTTCAGGGATGGGGACTCCACCACTCCCTGGGCTGCCCCTTCCAATGCCTGACCACCCTTTCCATTAAGATATTCTTCTGGTATCCCACCCAAACCTCCTTTGGCACAACTTGAGGCCATTTCCTCTTGTCTTGTCCCAGCTCCACCCTCCTGTCAGAGAGCAATACAGTGGGAGGCAACAGCAGCCTAATAAAATGTGACTTTTTTTCTGATACATCTCTAAACCACTGTTATTAGATCACTCAAACCAGAGCACTGATAGTTTTAATCTTCCTTTGCTAAAAGAGATTTATGGCATAGCACTTGTTCAGTGTTGGAGTTGCCCTCCTGTATTGCCAAAAATAATTTACTTTTGCAATTACAAAGCACCGTGTCATTATCCTGACTGCCTATGGTCAGGAGAGTTTCTGCAGCAGTTTTGGGGTGGCAGTGTTTAACCCAGGTGTTGTGAGCAGATTGTGGGGTGGGTAATTAATTTAGATTATGTAAATTACCCTGCAGATGGTAATCGCAGTCTCCGGCCCTCCTGCCTTTGCTTCTGTGCTGAAGTTCCTGTGCTGTTCCTGAATCCTTCTGAGTGGGGATCCTCTCCTTAGGGGGAGCCCAGTTTCTGGGGTCTGTTGAATGATACCCAGGTGTAATTCAGGGTGGGAAGTGCTGTGTCCTTCAGGTGAAGGGTAAAAAATGCCAGATCTTGGCATTGCAGCTGGCACCAGCTCACACCACGGAATCACAGAATCATTTAGGTTGGAAAAGCCCTCCAAGATCATTGAGTCCAGCCTTTAACCTAACACTGCCAGGTCCACCACGAAACCATGTCCCACCATTGGGTAGTTTAACTCCATCACAGACCAAACCTTGGGCTTCTATTCGTATAAATGGTGTTTTCCATAAATCTTTATGTATCACACAGTCAGAACTAGCCGTTCAAGGGAAAAGACAGCATTAAATATTAGCAAAACACGCTGTGGTTTTTAAACTCATCGATTTTTTACACAGCTGAATGGGGTGTAAAACTGGTTCTTCCTCTGCTCACAGGTTTCTTTTAATGTCTCTTAAATGCAAGTAATCTAAATTGGTCTCCCACAGAATATTGGATTGTGTAATTAGCCATATGCTTCTTGCATTGTTAGAAATGGAAGTGGAGTGTTTATCTCTGACATTGTTAAAGGAGGAGCTGCAGACCTAGATGGAAGATTAATTCAAGGAGATCAGATTTTGTCTGTAAATGGGGAGGATATGAGAAATGCCTCACAAGAGACTGTTGCCACTATACTTAAGGTGAGTACAGAACACATTTTGAGGCATTGAATTGCAGTTACTGACACTGTGCAAGGTAATTATCCTGAAGTGCTATTTACCATACACAGGACAGCTCCAGCTGATTACCGAGACAAGAATTTCATTTGAAATAACTGGGAGGTTCATTTAAAGTCACTTCTCGGTGTATTTCTAGGAATTGGATGATATGAAGCAGGAACACAAAGACACAGTCAGTATTTAGGCATTTGTTGGAAAATGCAGTTGTGTATCTCATGTGTTAGAAGAATACTTGGAAACGGGAGAGGCAACATAAACCAGAACTGAAATAAACCTTTGGCTTTGCTGTTCCAACCTGCAGGCATAAAATGACAGCTTAAATCTGCTCCTGCACAGCTTTCCAGGAGGGATTTTACTCTGAAATTCTGGGAGAAGTTGCCTTTTTCCATGGCTGATTGGGCTAGGGGAGAGGGCAGGGGTGGTGTGGTCGCTGAAGACCCATTTCTATTCCAAGCTGCATCTGGTTCCAGGGCTTTCCCCCTGCCATCCCCACCAATATGTCTGCACAATTTCTTTCATTCTTGAAGGGAAAGGTTAATTATTTCCTTGCTTTTTCCATTCAGGGTTGGTACCTTGCCAAAAGTTTACCTATTTAAGAACTGGGAATCGGAGGTACGAGGGTATTTTGTTAAGTTGGATCCATATGGGTTAAATTCACCCTTTTCTGCAGCGTTTTTCCTCTGAAGGGTTTTTCAAATGTCTGCTAAAGAGTTTGGGGCTTTTTGTTTGTTTTTCCTGAGTAAATTGGCCATCAGTTTGCAAGGGGGAGATTCATACTAAATTCAGCGACCAGGAGAAACCTTCAGGACAAGCCTAAATCCACTTTTTGTATTGTCTAAATACAAATGTTCACGTTTTGAGCATTCCTTGTGGCTTTCTTCACGGACTTGTGGTGCTGAATATAAACATAATTCTCTCCAGGAGAGCATGAAATATTATATGTCTACTTAAATTGTACATTGTGGGTTGTTGTTTTTTTTTTTCCCAAGTGTGCCCAAGGCCTGGTGCATCTTGAGCTTGGGAGATTGCGAGCTGGGTCATGGCTGTCATCACGGAAAACATCCCAAAACAGTCAGGTTAGTGGCAAATTCCTCTCTTTAAAGTGGAGCTGTGAAGGGCAGAGCCCGGGGATGGTGCACAGATGTGCACATGGAGCTCATCCTTCCACAGACACTGCTGAGGGTGGGGAACAAAATATTTTATTCCCGTAATTTTCTGTGCTGAGCTGCAGCGGAAATGCTGATTGAGCAGAAGAGCTGGTTGATGTGTTTATTGTTGAAGGAGTGTCTTCCCAAGACACACCAAAAATCTGTAAAATCTTTCTCAAATGATGATGCCCAGAAATTTTTGGTTTTCAGACCTGCAGAAACGGCTTGACTGTATTTTCTGCAGCTGTTTTGTCTATCAAAGTGAGCTCATGAAACCGAGCTGTATCTCTGCCTATCCCACAGCAGAACCACAGGAGAGCTGCGTTCCTCTCCAAGAAAACACAGAGCAATTTCCTGCTTCACTTGCTTTTTACCTGAAGCGAGGACAACAATTCATGTTCCAATCAGAGCAGGGCCCTTCCCCTCTCCCTGTGCCCCCCAGCCCGCTCAGACACTGATCCTTGGTGTTGTGGAGGATTGCAGGGACAGGAACGAGGCACAGTGACTTAGAAAACTTCTTCTAAATGGGTTTTCCTTCTGAAAATCAACTGCTTTGCCATTACATTTAAGGTAATGTCTCTGAGAGAGAGTGGATCACAGCAAGGTGGGGCTCTGGGGGGTTTTGGCCCCTTTCTGCCACGGGGGAGCTGCACATGAGGGGATCCAGCACTGCTAAAAGAAGGACTTGGTTTTGGAAATGGAGAGGAGGAGCCATAGGAGGCTTAGGGGAGATGTGAGTTAAAGCAGGAGTGTTTTTAAGGAGCTCTGTGAGAGGCCTGTCCATGAACAACCCCAAAAAGGTGCCAAAATTATCGCCGCATGGCGTGATTTCTTCGCTTCTTCAAAGTCAGCAGTGGTCCTGGCTGGCTGGAGGTGGTGAGGTACCAGGAAGGGCCAAAGCCGTGTGGGAACAGCTGGGCTAAGCCCAGCTTTAAAAATAATGGCTTTGGAGAAACATCTGCAGTGCACGCAGCAGGCAAGGAGAAGGGAAGTAACAGAGGGAGATGGCACTGACTGCAGTAAGCCAGCAGCCCAGAATTACACTTTGTTTTGGCCATTGTATCAACCCAAAGCCCAAGCAAGAGCAAGGCAATCAAAAAGTGACAGCTAAAAATTCTCCACCTGGTTTTACCGTGTAAAGCTCAAGCTGGAAGGGAAGCAAAATGCCATAATATCTAACATGGGTCTAGGTGAAAATTCAGATCAAATGGCATCATCCCCCTTTTTTGTAGCCTAAGAGGCTTTTGCAGGAACCTGGTAATTCCTGCATTTCTTTTAATACAAGAAATCCTAATCTCCTTGATGCAGAGTCGTTTGAGAGCCTTCATCTCACTGCTCCAAAGTGACTTGGTGATTTTGCAAACCGAATAAAAATGTTTCTCACCAAAACCCTTCCAAGAGCTATAAAAATCTTGGCAGATGATGCAGCAAATCAGCTTGAATGATTTGCACAACTGCAAGCGCTGCTTTAGAAGGTGCTGGCCAAGAGCATCCAGAACTTTTGTCCTCTCTTGGATTTGTTCTGGGTCCACTGCATCCCTGGAGCAGCAGAAATCAAAGCCTTGTGGTGCAGGACAGGGGTTTCTTTCATGTGCATTGCAAATGGTGTTAACTGGGCCATGAGTTGGCACCCAGGGGTGGAAATTGTGCTGTGCCTGGTGTTTGTCACTGACAGCTGCACCCTGGCCAGTGGGATAAATGTGTCAGGGCTTCTGAGTCACCAGCTGATGGCTTTGGGGAGAGAAATCTCTGCTGTGCGTGGATAAAGATGGACCAGATCTTTGTTCTGGACAAGTTGGAAAGGTCTGGCCCTTGTCAGATGCACTTCCTGAATTGATAATTAGGTTTCCTCGAGGGGCAGAGTCTGAAGATAAAAGCCAGATAAGGAGAGAGGGAAAAGCAGGGGAATGGAAAGGGCAACAGGAGTGAGCAGCTCCCTTTGGAGCCTCTCCCTGTGTCAGCTTCCATGTTCTTCTGGAAATGAGAGGAGGTTCTTGGGCAATAGAAGGAGCAGGGGCAATCACAGTATATTCAGCTAGAACAACAAAGATTCCTGCCAGGTGACAGGATGGGTGTCCCTGTTAGCCCCTCCTTGTGTGAGAGAGCAGCTGTTTGGTGTCTTCCTGAGTGCCTCAGTGCATGCAGGGGCATCACAGGGAAGGTGCCCATCATTCCCCCTTCTCCTGAGGTGTGGAGACACCCTGGGAACAAGGGAGAGAGGGGAACACTGTCCTAGAGCTGACCTGAGCAACACCCAAGTGTGCACGTAGGGGTCTGTAGTACTCTGAGCAGCACCACAGAACCACTGAGGCTGGAAAATCCCTGCGAGACCATCCAATCCAGCCATTCCCCAGCCCTGCCAAGCCCACCACCAACCCCTGTCCCAAATGCCACGTCCACACATCTGTCAAATCCCTCCAGGGATGGTGACTTCACCTCCTTGGGGAGATTTTGGTCGGTTTCCCCTCCCAGAGGGGTTTGCACTTGCGTGGCCAATGTGGCATTTCCAGCGTGGCTGGCACAGAGCACAGCTGCGCCCGTCTGTCGCAGGGGCTGGTTTAGAGTTCACTTTTGGGTTTGACTCACGGGTTTTTATTTATTTTTACCTTCAGGCGAGCCAGCAGAGTGCCCACAGCCACTTCCACCCCGCGCTTGCTCCCGTCCTCTCCACCTTGCAGAGCTTTGTCAGCACAAAAAGGTCCTCAGCAGACACATCCCAGAGAAACTCAGGTACAAACTGGGCAGCTGTCAGAACAGCCAAGTGTGATTTGCTTTATATTTGGGCTGCTTTAAAAGCCAAACTGAGCGCTTGAATCTGGTTTTCCTGCCCAGCCTCCCAGAAGACGCCGCACGGATGTTTTTAAGACCCGAACACTTTCCAGCAGATGACATTATTTTTATGTCTGCTGGACGAGTAATGGCTCCTCTGTTTTTAAGTGCAGAATTCCTGTGCCCTGCTATTCCCCGGCGCCCTTGTCAGAGGCTTAGCACAGGCGTGGTTCTCGCATTAGAAACAGTTTTCTCAGGGAATAAAGCTGCCACCACTTCATTTATATCTGTGTTGCTCTTGAGTGCGTGAAGGGGTGTTCTGTAATGAGAAAGTCACAATGCCCAGTCTGCAATTTGCAGGTTTAGAGAGCGTTAAATCCACGACCCGCAGTAGCCTGGGGAAGAGTTGCTCCAGGAGCTGGGAATCCTTGCTCACGTCTGGCCGTGGGCAGGAGGAGAAGACATTTCTTCTGCCAGTTTGCAGGCGCTGGAGGAGCCTGGTGGCTTTTGGGCAGCCTTGCTTGTGCTGTGGGGACAGGCCCTGCAGCACTGAGAGGGGTTGTCCTGACCCTGATTCGGGGTCCCCCGGGGCTGGGCTTCCCAGTGCCACAGACCTCAGCTGTCCTGGTCCTCCTGCACAGGCACAGCTGCATGGGTGTGGGGAGTGCTGGTGCTGGGAGGGTAAGAATCGCGGGATTTTGGAAGAGATTAATTCTGCCAGCCTTCAGAAAGGCTCTTAAAATTGTTTCATTAAAGCTGATACAATTAGGGGTGGGTGTAGCAGAGCCTGGGACCTCACTACACCATCAGCTTGTTGGGCTGAAAAAGTTGCAGTTTGAACAATGCCTCTGAAGTCTTTCTTTTTCTTTTTTCCTTTTCTTTCCATTCTCCTCTCCTCTCTCCCTTCCCCTCTTTCCCCCTTCTCTTTTCCTGTTCCTTTTTCCTCTTTCCCCCTTTCTCCTTTCCTCTTCCCCCTTTCCTTTCCCTCTCACCTTTATTCCCTTCCCCTTTTCTTTCCCCTTTTCCTCCCTACTTTCCTTCCCCTGTCACCCTATTCCCTTCTCCTTTTCCTTCTGCTCTCCTCTTTATTCCCTTCTCCTTTTCCTTCCCCTTTTCCTTCCCCTTTTCTCTCCCTTTTCCTCCCCTTTTCCAATTATTTGAGTACTTTTTTACGCCCTATGACTGGATCCACACCAGCCTCACTTCTTGCCTGTCCATTATTTACCACCACAGCACAAACGGGAAGAGGAAATCCCTGGAACCTCACCATTCCCGGAGCCCTTTGTGCAGGGACGCTGCAATTTAGGGATAATAAGCCAACCTTTAATTGAGTGAAGGCACAATAGGGCTGTTCTCCAGGCTGGCAGAGTGCTGCTGGTGCACAGATTGTGGCTGGGCTACAATGGGAGCCACGGTGACATCGAGAGGCAGAGGGATTGCACCGCATTCATCCTTCCTCCTCCTCCTCCTCATGTGAGCAGCACTGCCTGCCTTGGCACAGGAAGGCTCCACTCCTGCTTGGTGATAACTCTGCCTAGGCAGCAAGGGACCATTGTCACCTGACAGTGTTATCTCTTAATTATATTATCTCTTAATTACAGAAGCTAATTGTTTGTTTCTTTATTAGGAGGAGCCGATATGGGCCCAAGGACTGTGGAGATAACGAGGGTCAGTGAGTGATTTTCTATCCATTCATAAAGCCGACTCCTTTCACTCAAGTTGTTGGTTTTTGCAGCATTTCTCACGAGTCAAACTGCACTGTTTGTGTTTGCAGTCGGATGTTGGATGTGTGCCTGTGCTTGGGGTGAGGAAATGTGTGTGTCAAACCCATTTTCTCCCCGTTCCACAAATCAAGGGGTTCGGTTATTGCCATTCCCTGAACACGGACCTCTGCGAGTTGCCCCAGCTGCAGATGTTTGGTTTGGTTTTGTTTCAGGGCCCGAATGATGCACTGGGTGTCAGCATAGCAGGAGGGAAGGGCAGTCCCTTGGGAGACATTCCCATCTTCATCGCCATGATCCAGGCCAGCGGAGTGGCCGCTCGGACACAGAGGCTCAGAGTGAGTGCTGCAGTCCTCAGTATTTCCTGTTTCACCTCCCACGTGTCCCTTGAAGCCTCAAGCACTTCTGTATCTGCTGTCACTGATAATTTCCCACAAACTACTCTGCCTCTTTTTATATAAAAGCAAAACAAACCAAAAAAAACACCCCAAAACCCAAATCTGCCCTTCTCTTCCCATCTTGGGAATAATGGCGATTGCTGCCGGTGTTGGAAAAGTGATGTTAAGAGAAAGAGCTTAAATGCATTTGCAGTGGTCTTGGAATGTCTGTGTTCATCCAGAGCCCGGCAGGGCAGCAAGAGGCTCTCTGGAAACCCCAGGTATTTTGGGAACTCCAGGCTGGGCATCATTTAGAGCTCAAACCAGGCTGAAACCAGATCAGAAATGAGTTGTTTGATCTTAGGGCCCCTATAAAGAAACAGCAAAATAAGGCACTTGTATCAGACCCACAGCACGTGTGGGTTTCCAGGGATGGCCACTTCCAGTTTTGGAGAGAGTTGCAAGGAGTCATGAGGATTGAAAGGAATTTGTTATGCAGATCCACGTGCTTTGGCCCATGAGATTCATTAGGACACGCTGCTACACTCATGCCTCGTCTCTAATGGAATTAAACAATGGCAGGATTGTGGTCATTTTTGTGTGTAGGAAGAAGAAATCATCCAGGTTAATTGGATTAATATCAGAAGTTCCTACTCTCCTAGACAACATTCAGCATGTGCTTACATGTTCTGGAAGAATATGAACTTGTCTGCACGTTCAGACACAAATGAATCCTTTCTGGATGGGAGGACAGCAGTGAAAATCTCCCTCTCTCTGCTTGCAAATAGAAAGAGTAAAATGCAACTCATCTTTGTTTCTCTGATCGTATTGTTAGTGTTAAGAAAATCCGTATTGTCCTTGCTCTGAAGAATGGGAAATGATCACTGGCAGTGCAGAATCCTCACAAAAGGGATCCTGCAAAAGAGAAGCATGACTGTGCAGTGCCAAGTTCACCGGGAATTTTAAGCATTCTTAATTTTAATTTTCCCTAATGCTGGTAATTTTCCATTACTGCTGTACTTTCAGGTTGGAGATCGGATTGTCAGCATTAATGGGCAACCTTTGGATGGGCTGTCTCATGCAGATGCAGTTAATCTACTAAAGAACGCTTATGGGAGCATTATCCTGCAGGTATGGTGATAAATTGAACATGCAGCTGCAGCAGGGTAGATAAATGGCATTCAGGAATTAAAAAAAAAAAACCCTGAGCATCCCTGGCACGAGGCATCACAGAATTGCAGGGTGGGAATTACACAGAACAAGAGCAAGAAATCATTTCCATTCAAAAATTCTTTATTGCCATTCATGCAGGCTGCGAGCATGGTTCCATAAAAGCAGAACAAAGAGAACAAAATAACTTGTTGCCACACGTGATAAGTCAACAAGCTTCCAAGTTGTGGGGTTTGTTTTTTTTTAATTGGAAGTTAACTGGGAACAAGAAAACGTGTGTGTGTGCTTGTGATGTAATGAGACAGAGACCCACAGGGTGGTTTCCTTGTCCTAGAAAGAAATCCTAGCAGAATTTAGGAGAAATGATGGCATCATCACTAAGGCAGTGCTGCCTGGAGTTGGTTATTTTACAGGTAAAGGATAAAAGCACTCAAGAGAGAAAGCAGTGCTGTCACTGCTGTGTTTCTCTGGTAGCCAAAAGGGACATCTTTTTCCACATTGCTTCTAATTGCTGCCTGCCACTGTGTTGATCCATAGTTTATTTTTATGTTTACACAAAGAAAGGGGGAAGATACTTGCCAGTTAGAATTCAAAATTCTACTCGTTTGCAGAATTATTGCAGCAATTGGAAAACAAGCTGAAGGCACCTCTAAAATCTACTCTTAACTCTCTTTTTCATCCCAGCATTTTGGGTTGGAACACATCCTGAGGGATTTTTGCAAGCTTCTTGCTTGTATTATGACACAAATGTGACTATAAAAAACAGGAGGGAAAAAAGAAAAAAAGGGAAAAAAGAGGCAATGAAATGATAATAAACTTAGTTTTAGACTTGCTTATTCTTTGTTTTGTCTGTCCATGAACTGCTGACCCGGTAAGTGATGAGCCAGTTCCAGAGCAGATGGTGTTTTGTGTAGTTCCATTGAAGTCAGAGGAAACACACAGCTTTACACCAGCTGAGGAGTCTCTGTTAAATTATAGTTATCATATTGTTACTAACGTTGAGTAATTTCACTTTTCATGTCAACGGTATTCCCTGAATAGAAAATGAAAAGCTTGATGCAGAACCCCAAATTGCTCATCTTGAAAGCTGTAATACAGCTCAATATTGCACCTCATCATGGGTTTAAAAATATTCCTGATGGAGCACTCTGTCACTGGGTCGCTCACACAAACAAAGAGGTTCTTCCAGAAATGCCCCTGGGTTAAAGAGCTTCTTCTGGAAGTGTCTCTGGGTTTGTCAGGTGGCTGTTTTTCGTCCACATTTTGGCTCTCTGAGCATTCTGTCTCGTTAAAATGAGCTTGATGCTCTCACCAGATGATAGAGGTTTATCGGGATGGAATAGAGGCTGTTTTCCTCTATTAAAAACCTGTCCTAGGAAGGTGGGATGTTGTATTTTAACACCTGGAGTAGTGTCAAAGTGTGGTGATGGCTCCCTTCCCCACTAGCCACAGGTACCTCTCCGCCACCACACTGCTGGTTTTTTGTTAAAACAATCCAAATGGAATCATCCTATCGCTGTGATAATCATGACTGATGTGCCATTAAGCAATTCTATTTATTATCAGGGTAGACCACTTCATGGCAACCTGCTCTGAAAGGTCAGATAATTGTGTGCAGTGGGGTGGAAAGGCTTATTATGGGAACGTCCTGGAAGGAGTTTGCAAATGCTGTTTGCAAGTGGGAGATTAAGGTCTCAGGGGAACAATCATCCCTCTCGGCTGTTTTGATGCCTTGGTTTAATTTAATTTCTTTTCTGCAGGTGTAGTAATGAGATAAGGGGGAGCTTTTTTACAAGGTTGTTGAACTCTGATACGTTCTTGCTGCCAGCTGAAGATTTTTGAAAATAGATTTATTTTTGTTTTATTGAACAACCAAAAAAACCACCACAAATCCTGGCTGGAATTCCGTACCCTGATGCCACGGGAAGGGAACCTTGGTGGGGTCTTTGCTGGCTGGGCCAGGTGCTGCTCTCATCTGCTGGACCCCTTCCTTTGGGGTATCCTGGAACCCGAGTCCTGGGATGCAAAATTTGCATGGAAACCTCTTGGCTCCATCACCCTCTTGGCTCCAGATGATTGGGAAAAGGGAAATATTGCTATGGAAGAATTGTGAGCATTCATTTAAAACAGATTTATGGAACAAATTTTTTACTTTGAAAAGGGAAGTTCTCCTTTAGCTGTGCTCAAAGCGACGAGTGGAAGAAGTACCTGCTCACTTTGATAAAATAAGGCCATAGTAAGAGGAAATATTGGAATTATCCTTCCTGGCTGTTTTTCACTGTGTCTGAGCTGAACTCACGTGCTGCAGTAAACGTCAGGCAGAGAAGAATATCTCCTCAGAGGGAGATGGAGTTAGGGGATAACCACAGCGTGTACTTGTTGGGAAATTGATGCCCTTTCAGCTGTAAATGCTTCAAATCCAACCCCCTTCGTGGTGGTTTCTTTGAAAATTTTTCCAGGAAAAAAATAAATAAAATAAAATTTAAAAATAAAATAAAAAATTTGTATCAATTTAAAAAAAAATAAAGTTAGTGCCAGGGCCCTCACTACTCTCACAGAACAAATTCCTTCCCAATCTCCCATCCAGCCCTGCCCTCTGGCAGTGGGAAGCCATTCCCCGGGTCCTGTCCCTCCATGCCTTGTCCCCAGTCCCTCTGCAGCTCCCCTGGAGCCCCTTCAGGCCCTGCCAGGGGCTCTGAGCTCTCCCTGGAGCCTTCTCCTCTCCAGGTGAGCACCCCCAGCTCTCCCAGCCTGTTTCCACAGAAAGGTGCTCCAGCCCTCAGAGCATCATTCAGGATGGTTTCAGAATGATAGAGGACCCAGAACTGGGAAGTTTAACAATCCAGTTTGTTTTCATGCTACAAATTCAGAAGAGTCGAAAGCAAGGATTAATTTGTTCCCTACTCATCAAACCAACCAGTCTGAGCCATTTCAGGGTATCTGCCCAGTAGTCCTTTGGATCTTGGTGTTCTCTTAAAGGTTATGGTGGTTTCTTTCCAGACCCATCCCAGACCCCTTATTTCCTTGGAAAAGTAACCTTTTTCTCTGGAATATCCAGAAAAGACTCTCTCCCTTTGCTCAGTGCCCGAGTGATGGTCTTGTGAGGGCAAGAGAAAGCTTCAGAGCAAAGCTTGCATTGAACCCCCAGAAAGGTGGCTGCTCTCACCTGAAAGTGTGGGATTAGTAGGAGATCTGAGAGAGTAGGACTTGGTTTTAAAACTTGCTGGGGGAAAAAAGTCAACAACTGATTTTCCAGACAGTATTTCCTTGCATCCCCCTTGCCCAGGTGGTGGCTGACACCAACATCAGTGCCATTGCCAGCCAGCTGGAGAGCATGTCCACGGGCTGCAGCCTGAGCGCGCCCTCCGAGCATCCCGCCGAGGATCCTGAGTAAGTTCCTGCTCTCCTGCAGAGCTGGGGTGAATTTCTGGGCAAGGGAAAGGGTGCAAGGAGGTCTTTCCCGTTGCTTCTCTCTCTAATTTTCCATCGCCTTTGAAATGAAAACTCTGTGACCTTGCCCAAGCTGATGATGGGCTCATGTCTGTCTTCGCCTGCTGGCAGAAGCTTGAGTAAATAAGCACAAAATGTGTTTCCAAGCACTACTTCTGGGTGTTTTTCAAGGAAAAAGTATCCCCTTTCTTCCCTAACATTGTGCTGGCATGGTGGTTTTGCCCTTGTCCATTGGCTTCCTCATCTGGAAGGAGTTCTGATCATAGCAATTTGAAAAAATTTGGAATTTTGATGCCAGAAGTGTTAAAAACACCTTTCAAAACATGTCGCAGAACTTCCGTTGTCCTTTCAATCTTTTTAGCTTTACAATTTGAAAAAATCTGATTAAAATAATTCCTGCTTGCAGCACTTGTGTGTGGTGATGGAAGTTGGAGGCCCGGCCCTGCCATGCATCATTCTCCATCGTGTGCTTTTCACACTGTAGCATCCCAGTTACCAATTTGAAATTCATTTGGTCTCCCTTTCAGCTCATCATCTTCATTATGTTCTTCATTTTCATTCTGTGGTTCATTCTGTTTATTTTAGGAAGTTGCTGCCCTACCTCAGGGGGGTTGAGTGTAAAAGTTGAGCTATTTGTGCTGCATTCTGTGGTCTTGCAATGTGAGATGCTGGTTTTATTGCTGCTCTCAAAGGACAACTGCTTGCTTTACGAAAGGATCTGTATTCTTTTTTCATACCAAAGCAGTAGGGAAATTTGGAAGTGGAAATATGAAGCAGAATTAGGTAGGTCCTAAAAAATGCATAGATTTTATTCAGCTTGGGCTGCACCTTTAGATAGGTGGAAGATGCCAAATGGCTTTCACAGAATCATGGAATGGTTTAGGTTGGAGAAGCCCTCTGAGATCATCGAGTCCAGCTGCCAAGGCCACCCCTGCCCCATGTCCCTGAGTGCCACATCCACACAGTGCCACATCCTAAATCCCTCCAGGGATGGGGACTCCACCTCTGCCCTGGGCAGCTGTGCCAGTGCCTGACCACCTTCTGTCCACGACAGTTCTTTCTACGTACACAAAAATTACTAATTTCAAATTTGAGATGGATAAATTCATATGAGTGGTCTAAACTCCACAAAAAAAAAAAATCTTTCCTTGCTCAGTGTAGGCAGAGAAAACCCCCAAAGAGTTCAGGCTCAAAGTGATGAGCTCTGGAGTTACGAGCACGGGGATGTGGATCTGATACAATAATCCAATAATTACAAAAAAATTTTTCCAAGTGAGGAGCTGGAGCACACGGGAGCAGCCTTTGAGCTCTGGGCTTTGCAGGAATGTTCCAGGGCCAGGGTCGTGGTTTGTGACTGTGTGAAAAAACTCATGATAGATCTATGTCTCTGTAAGTGTTCCTTCTGCATAAAGTCCCCAGAGACAGGCATTGCTTATCTAAGTGATATTTGTTGTGTTTTCAGAGCACCTCAACCTAAGATTATTACTTTGGAGAAAGGCTCTGATGGACTGGGATTTAGTATTGTAGGGGGGTATGGAAGTCCCCATGGAGACCTGCCCATTTATGTCAAGACTATATTTGCCAAGGTATCTTTTATTTTTTGTTTTCTCCCCTTTTTTTCTGTGTTATCTTTAAAAATAAACCTAAGATTGGGCTTGGATAATATATTATGTAGCAGGAAGCAAAATGTACTGTCTGAGTACGTTGCTGTGAGTTAGGGGACCCAGAACTCATAGCTGGCTTCTCAGTTTATATTTCATATTACTGATGGCTGAAACAAGACACTTTGTCTCAGCAAAATTGCTCTGTGTACTTGGGAAACTTGGGTTTGTGCATTAAAATATTTATAAGGCAGTTTTTTACCTGTAAATCTCCAAGAGATCTCCAGGAGGTGTCGAAGGCATCCTTTTTCCCACTGTGGGAGGGAGTTGCAGAGGTGCTGTATCCTGATGAAAAAACAGGAATTAGCCCATCTCTGAGCCCAGCCCTGAGTGTCTGGGGGGATTGGGGGTCCCTGCCAGGTACAGAGAGCTCCAGCCTGTGAGGCTGGGGAAGAATCATAATACAACAGATGGGGAGGAGGGAGAAATGCCCCTTTCCCCACCCATCCCCTGCTAGAAAGGAGCTCAGCAAGACACGTCAGGCACGGCCACGTGAGGGGAGTTGTGGAAACGGAAGGGGAGGGAAGAGGAACAGTGGGAATTAGGGATACTTTCCATAAAATAATTTTGAAGTCAGGCACAGGCAGTTGCTTGCCCTGTGCCTACTTGGTGTCACTCGTGTCAGCACTCGTGGCAGCGTAGATGATGTAGGTGAGAAAACTTTGAAGGTAGAATAGAAGCCATGTCTCCTGCTCCTGCTATTCTGGGGCTCAAACCACAAATATCTGGTCTTTTTACCACTTTCAATTATTAAAATACTGTCCCTTTAAGCTGGTGCTTAGGGTTACAAGTTTCTAGATGAGAGCACAGCTGAGAAACCCTAAATGGGACCTAAAGTTCCTGCAGTCACTGGTGGGGCAGAAAGAGACACCGTGAGCCAACCTCTGGGCAGGCAGGGCTTGGGATTTAGGTAAAAGAACTTCACAGAGGCCTCTGGAGGACAAGAGCCATTTCTAAAGCTCTCTGGAAGCTTTTCAGGACCGTCATAGAATTGTTTGGGTTGGAAAAACCCTCTGAGATCACCGAGTCCAGCCATTCCTCCAGCACTGCCAACCACTGTCCCTAAATGCCACATCCATGTGGCTTTTAAATCCCTCCAGGGATGGGGACTCCACTGGGCGGTCTGCTCCAATGCTTGGCACCTTTTGGGGAACAAATATCCTGATGCTCAATCTAAACAACTCGAGGCCATTTTGTCAGCTCTGTCTGGGGTCCAGGGCAGTGCCCAGGTTGTTCCCTCTCCCTCCTTGCTTTTTTAGCTGTTTGTCTGCCCTGGGTCATGGAATACATTTAAATGCTGCTTTAACAAATCCTCTCCATGACCATAAAATCCAGGGCCAGTCTTTCCCTGCCTTTTTTGAGGGAAGAGCCAATTCCCTTCTTCCTGGGGGTATACCCTGGCAGGGTGGGGAGCGCCGGGCGGTGGTCGAGGCACTCAGGGGAAGCTCAGCGCTGCCATTTCTCCGGGCCAGGAGGGATTCCCAGTGCTCCATCCCTCATTCCAGGCAGCATCCCGGGCTCCAGGAGGCCCGGCGTGCCACGGCTGATCCCTGGTTTGCCGTTGCAGGGCGCGGCTGCCGACGACGGACGGCTGAAGCGGGGGGACCAGATCATGGCCGTCAACGGGGAGGCCCTGGAAGGCGTCACCCACGAGCAGGCCGTGGCCATCCTGAAGCGCCAGAGGGGCACGGTGACACTGACGGTGCTGTCCTGAGCGTCGCAGGGATAAACAGAATTATTTTAGGCCATCAGTAGAGCTGTCTAACGCTGCCCAGCCCCCAGCAGAGCCTGGCAAACGTGGATCGGCATCGCAGCGCGCATCTCCAGCTTCACTCAGCCTCCCACGTTTATCAGCCTCTCTCCCCGCCCTCCACGACTTCTGGTGGCTTTGGAGGTTTCTGCGGACAAGTTTAATTAGGGAACTTCAAAGGACAAGATTGGTTCTGCTTTATTCGGCGCGTCGGTTTGTCCCCGCTGGTCTGAACCCCGGTTGCGACTGCTGAACCTGGAATCAATCCGCACACAAAAGAGAATTCAGATCGTCAACTGATCTCATCTGATGAGCAGAAATAAATGCCGAGTGACTTGTCATCTCACTCACGATTTACTTATGCTAATTGTTCTTTCAAGTATGCCAGAAAACATTAGCAGTGTAATTAAATTACCACGGTTCCAAATGATGAAATATCAAATTCTCCTCTGGGAAATTATTTGTGCTCGGCACAGTAAGTCTGATAGTCAAATGTGAACTTCTCATGTTTATCTCTTTGGGTAGGTCTATGGAAGTTAGTCAGAGGTAATTACTGTGATGTGTCAATTTGCAGCCTTTAGCATGAAAAATAAACGAGGGGAGAGGGAAATTTATTTTTTTAGGCTTTTAAAATGTTTGAGCCTTTTCAGATATTTAGGCAGCATGAACAACAACAGCGTAGCTCATTCTATTCTAATTATATTTTTTGAGAAGAAATGTGCTGATATATGCCAGGCATGTCGCATACAAAGGCAGTTGTTGTCGTGCCAAGCTGCAGCATAATTGTTCGTCCTGAAACTTTAATGAAGACAAAAAGTTTGCTTCAGGAATGTGATCCTGTAATTCTAGGAGTGATGGTGAGCAGTCCCTCCAGCTCGATGGAGCTCATCCTACCCAGCAAACTGATTTACATTTCCAGGAGTCTCCCCAGGACCAGGTAGTGCAGGAAGAGGCTTTCATGGATCATGGAGGGTGCTCCTCTCTTGGGGCTGCCAGAGTCAATTTTGGGTAACACCGGGCGCTACTGGGCAGTGCTGGGATGATCTCCCACGGCCAGGTGCAGCAGTTTGGGATGAGGCTCCTCAACCCCCTCCAGCAAGTTGGGCAGCTCAGCTGAAACCCCCAACCAATTTTGGGGGGTCTGAAGCCCACGAGGAGCCTTCCCAAGGCCGGTCCCACTCCACTGTGGAGGTGAGGTGCAGGAACGTTCAGCCAAAAGTTCCCAGCTTTATTCCATGTCCCTGCAGCCATCCTGCAGTGATTGTACAAGCGTGGCCTTGGTGATTTAGCAGAGGAATTTGGCAGGCAGATCCCTGGCAGTGCAAGGCATTGTGGGTTCATCTTCCTATCCAGAGGAGCAGGAGGGGTTTGGAGGAGGCAGCCCAGTCTGACTTGGACTATTTGGCATAATTTATAATGGTGATGTAGCTGGGAGAAATGAAAGCGGGGGGCAGGGTCAGAATTGACTGTTCATTTTGTGTGAAAAATTCCAGGAATTAAATGGAAAGGTTGCAAATCTGCAGTATAATAGCTGAGCAGTGCAGGGGGGTGTTAAAGGCACAGTTGTTCTGTGTAATTGAGTGGAATTTTCCCCATTTTACATACAGGAACAGGTCCTGAAGCGAGGTGAACTACACTGAGACAGGAATGCTGCAATTAGTTCTCATGGAGAAGGGTTTTCCTTATTTCCTTGGAAAGTTTTCCATAACTTTAGGTAATCACAAAGTGCATTTAGCCTGCTGGAACCATTGGTGGGTATTCCCTTAACAGTGCCTGGAAGAGACTTCTCATTTTCAGTGGGTTCCCAGCGTCCTGTTTGATTTGCCAAGTGAGGTGAGAGTGGAATCTTGATTGCAGACGCACAGGAATAGCTCCAGATGTAGAAAATTGGAGAGTTCTTAGCAAACTGCTTGGGTTGCACAAGCATCTGAGGCACGCAGGGGTTCAAGGTGAGATGTGAGGAGGTGCCCTCAGTAACAGCGTGTGGAATTTATCAACCAAAGGGAATGATTCCCTTGTCCTGTGTTTTTATAGCTGCTGCGTTCCGGCTCTGAGACGTTGCCACATTTAATCCATGAAGTTGTACAGGGCTGTTACTGGCCTGTGATGCACACGCAGTTCACAGACATAAATAATAGAATTTATGGGCTGAGACATTTTGCACTTCTCGTCGCTCAGAAGGAGAGAGAACATTTTCTGCTTCTTGTAATTTGCACTTTGTGTGTTTGAGTATATTACTGCCAAAAAATTTTATTGCAACTAATTGATAAGCCAGTGACCACGCTCCACGTGCAGGACCGAGGCAGAGAATTCCGTTTGCATCACGCTTGTCTGGGTGGAGGTGTTCTGGTTTGTTTAAAACTTTATTTCTGGGAATAGAGCAATTAAACCTCCTGATTGTATGTTTACGTATATCAGTAAAATGAGACGTTTTATGACTTCAGAAGTTCTAAATAAAGCTCGGTTGCTTAAGTAGTTGTGCATTTGTTCTATTCTGTATTTTAATTTAGGTCAGTGTTAAAAGCTGTTGCATGAGATGTTGCCCTGCTATCCCATCTAAACCTCCTCTGGCACAATTTTCCTCTCTTTCCTCTTGTCCTCAGGGTTCTCCTGCCTTACTTTGAGGACTCAGCTGTCAGAGCCTTTGCTTTAGAAGGGTCTTGTGCTGTTCACAGTCCCTCCATCAGCTTCCTCACCTGGAGAGACGTGGAATAACATGCAGCTGGCAGTGACAGCATCAGGGACATCTTTGACATCACCAGGAGTCATCTCAGGGCTGTTGGCCTTTCTTGGCCAACTCATAACCAGGTTACAACGTGGTGGTGTTGGGTGGGCTGGTGGGGACAGCAGGTCAGCCTGGAGGGATGAGGGACCCCACCTCATTGCCCTGCTCATGAGGAATCCTTGTAATGCCCCTAAATTCCCTGTAATTAATCCCATGGTGATTCCCACCCGGGAAGTGTGACATCCACGGAGCCTTGGAGCATTGTGATTATGCCAGGATGGAGCAGTTAATGTCCCTCTGCCTGAAAGAAGTGCAGTGAATTAATTTAACATCACACATGTTGAAAACATCAGTTTTTACAGCTGTGCTGAGCGCTGATGCACAATTCCATTATCATCTCTCTCCACGGCTTCACACGTCTGTGTCCGGAATTGGGGTGATTGATGGCCTGGTTCAGCACTGCCGTGGTCATTGTTACCCCCCTTAGCCAGGTCTGTTCCCTAATGTGCACATTCCTGTGGTAGCTGCACCCTCCAGGATGGCAGCAAATCAGAGAGATCCGTGTTCTGCAGCATCCCCAATGCTTGTTCCCAAAGAAACAAGGATCACCCTGGCTTTGCTTTTAGCCTTTTCCACGTGGGCTCTGAGGGCTCTGCTGCCTTCCCAAGTCTGGTGGGGGTGAAGCAGAGTTTAGTCCCAGTTCCTGCACAAAAAGGGAGAACATGCAGTGGTAGCATAAACTCTTTATTCCCTCTTTATTTAGGATCACAGAATCCCAGAATGGTTTGGGTTGGGACAGACCTTAAAGCTCATCCCATCCCACCCTCTGCCGTGGGCAGGGACACCTTCCT
This sequence comes from Dryoscopus gambensis, assembly GCA_013389985.1. NCBI lineage: Eukaryota > Metazoa > Chordata > Aves > Passeriformes > Malaconotidae > Dryoscopus > Dryoscopus gambensis. The sequence goes on along the minus strand of WEIT01010132.1, from coordinate 324,820 downwards.
CCATCCCAGGCTGCTCCGAGCCTGATCCAACCTAAGGGATTCCTAAACAGTGAAAAAGCTCATAAGGAATGTTGTGTGTTTCCAGGGCAGATGTCTCCATGTCAGGGTTTACAGTCCCGTTTTGAGAGGGATGAGAAAAACAGGATAAAGATTCCTGGTTCTGGGTCTGCAAGGTAAGCACTGGACCAGGGCTGGGCCCTGGCACATCCTCGTGGAACCACTCCAGACGCCGGGCAGGGAAAGCTGCCCAGGGCCCAGCACGGCTCCGAGGGTTGTGCTCGGATGCTTTTTCTGCTGAAATGGCGCTAGGTGGAGCAGTTGACAAAATATTGCATTTCTGCAGCTTTCAACGGGGGCTGGAGGCCCAGCCAGAGGAGCTGCCCCCAGGGATGCTCTGAGGGTGCTCCATCTTCTCAGCCCAGCCCAGGAAAGACAAATTCCCAAACTGTGAGCTGGCTCTTTCCCTGTGATCAGGGGCGTGCTGCAAAAAGGACACACCTGGGTGCAGTGACAGGTTTCTAGGGAAGGAAATCATGGCTCATCTCGCTCCTGCTGCTAAGTGCCTTCCATCCTGGCAAAAACTGGGCACATTGGCCCTTCCCCACCGAGCTGTGGGGACACAACAAGGGCCAGCTTGGCCCCACAGACCCCAAAGCAGAGGAGCAGTCGCTGTGCCCGACACACTGCCCCTGCAGCAAATAAATCTGCCTTTGCTGCTGAGACATTTATCTCTTCTAAGGATATTAAATTTTGCTGAGAGCTGCTGCACTGCTGATGGGGCAGGTTCTGGGTGATAACCATGTCAAGAGGAGATGTTTTACTTTGGATGGATCCTGGAATGGCTTGGGTTGGAAGGGACCTTAAAAGATCATCCAGTTCCATGCCCCTGCCATGGGCAGGGACTCCTTCCACCATCCCAGGTTGTTCCAACCTGGCCTCAGACACTTCCAGGGATCAAGGGGCAGCCACAGCTTCTCTGGCAACCTGTGCCAGGGCCTCCCCACCCTCACACAGAAGAATTTATCCCTGATCTCTAATCTAGCCCTGTCCTCTAGCAGTGGGAAGCCATTTCCTGTGCCCTGTCCCTCCATCCCTTGTCCCCAGTCCCTCTCCAGCTCTCCTGGAGCCCCTTTAGGCCGTGGAAGGGGCTCTAAAGTCTCACAGGACCATTCTCCTGTCCAGGTGAACACCCCCAGCTCTCTCCTGTTGATGCTGAGGGTGACTGAGTGACGTGGTTCTCCCTGACCCCTGAGGTGCTTCAGATGAGACCCTCAGAGTCCCCTCTCCTCTCCTCTCGCAGCAAAAGAAAGGGATACACTGGAAATGCCCATAAGGAGAGTGGAAAAATCATGTTCAACCGAGCTCCTCGTCATTCTTTCCCTTCATAGCTGATCGGCTGCTGGATGCTGAGCCTGTAAAGATCATTAGATTAATTCCTTTCCTCGCAGTGACTTAATTGTCTCCATTTGTCCTGCGCAGTGCTCGTGCTGGGGGGGTGTTTCTCCTGGCCTATATTTAGTTTGATCTCTGCAGTGATATTGGAATGTATAAATTCAGGCTGGCTCTGGCTCTTTGTGGCACTGAGATCCCACAGATGAGTTTTTTGTGCAGCCTGGTACTTCAAGAGTGGAATTCTGGGCCCTGGGAGATGCCAGGGGCAGCATCAACCCATGCGTGATCCCTTCAGGGTCCCCATGAGCAGAGGGGCTGCTCCAGGGGATCACCCTGTGGGAGCTGCTCCTCCCTGGGGAGATGGTTTGAGGGGCCAAGAGGAAATAGGAGGCAAAGGAATGAAAATAAACATCCTGGGGATGCAGTTAACCAGCCTGGGCTGCAGGGATGGGAACAGGAGGGAAAGGGGGATTGGAGGGGAGCAGGGGAAGGCAGCAAAGTCTGTGGTGCCTCCCTGCAGAGCTGCAGCACACCCCAAAAATAACTTGCCCAGTCCCCAAATCGAGGAGGAGGCAGGCACTTCCCAAAGCCACCCTGATCCTTAGCAGAAAATCCCCCTCATTTATCCTGCTGAAGCTGGAACTTTCCCCTTCCTCAGGGAAGCAGCAGGAGTCACAGTGAAATTCCTCTCTGCAGGCATGGATCCAGAGCTGCCAGGAAGAAAAACTCAGTGAAAACTGTCACAAAATGGTGTTATGGCTCTTTTTGTTTGCAGCTGGGGCCTGGCAGAGATGCCCGTGCTGACCTTTGTACACAAATCAGGGGAATTCCTGCAAAAAATATCCCACCCTGCCATGTCTGTGCAGGGACCTCCCTGGGGATGGAGGGGGGGGTCACTGATCTGAAGAAACACCTCAAAAAGGTCTGGTTTGGTGCTGTGCAAGGTGTGTGAAGTCACCCCAGAAAAGCCACAGCCATGGGGACAGGAGCACACGCAGGGCAAGGTTTAACTCAGTTTATTTATACATAAAGGAGGCAACTGCATTTTGGGATATAGATTTTAAAAAGGCAGACAGAAGTTTGAGATAGTGAATGCTCCGGACTGAAAATGTGAAGAAAATTGAGCAGATGGCAAATTTCCATGGAAAACAAGAGGTCAGGGCTGTTCTCCCCTCCCTGCCAGGATGGGGGCTCAAGGCAGCTCAAGAGACATTTTGTCAGGATGTGAACTGACTTCACAACAACCAAAGTGGTCTGGAATTCACTTCTGCTTAGTTACCAAAAAAAAAAAGTAATTAGCTAATCAGGGAGATCTGGGTTTGCCACACACCAGCTCCACCAAAGCCAGGGGAGAGCACCCAGCAGGTCCTGATGCAGCAAAACAAGGATGCTTGGAAAAGTGGGGCCTTACCCCCCTTCTCTGTCAGAGCAGAGGGATTTAAGAGAAAACCCTGATTTGAGGTGATGCTGGACCCTGTGGCTGCTCCACGGTGGGGGAGACCCAATCCCAGCAGCTAAATCATGGCTTGGCTTCACAGGAGGAGCTCGGGAATATAAAAATCAAGCAGAGGGAAAGCAGGGAGCAGACACAAAAGGCACCTGCCAGCAAAGCCACTCCACGGAGCTCTCGGGCAGCATTAGCACACCCTGTGATGGGAATTTTCTGGGATCTTCCCGTGCCTGGCATGCCCTGCTCCGCCCCGCCGTGCTGCAGAGCCTCTCAATGGGCTGCGCTTCCCCGTTAGCTCCAACTTAATTAGGGAAAAATAAGAGCCATATGGTAATTCCAAATCCAGGCAAAACAATGTCTGTGTGTTTGGGTCTGGCATACTCAAATATTTTCCTAGAGCATTAATTTTTAATTCTTACATCAGACCCGCACAAGCAAACATAGATAGGATTTTATGCTTTCCATAATCCGTCCAGCTTGTGTTTGTTGTTACATGCACCGAGTAATCGCTGCCTGCCACTACTTACAGAAGAGCTGATAATAAATATTAGGACACAAACTTACAAGTTAAATGAGATACAGTTAAGTAGTCGATTAAAAGGACACGCATCACCCCAGGTTACAAAAGACTAAGTATTGCTGCTCTAATGTGCTTTTCTCATTCCTTTTGGTTGCTCACCTGCCAACTCTACACCGGGAGGGGCGGATAGGAGAGTCTGGAGTTGTTCGTGGCACAGATTAGGGGTGCGGGTGGGGTGAATGAGGAGAATTGGACACAGGGAACATTACTGGGACAGTGCAGGGGGGTTGCTGGCCGTGCCCCCGCTGTGCCGGCGCTGCCGGGGGGGCTGTTCGGGCAGGAGCTGCTCGCTCCCAGCTCCCCGGCCCGGCTTCTCCTCCCTGCGGCTCACACCGACAGCGACGGGCTGAGCTCCATGTGGGCTCGCAGCAGAGCAGCGATGTCCCCGTGTGCCAGGGACAGCGCCGAGTTACCGCCCTGCGGGACACAGGAGGTGAGACATCACTGCCCGAGTCCCGGCTGCATCCCCAAAACCTCCCTCCCTCCCCTTCCTCCCTGCTTTACAGCGAGCCACCGTCCCGCAAACCTCCCTTCGGGCCTCGGCCGCACCAAGCACAGCCCAGCTGTGCCTCCGCCTGGCCCCGGTGCCCTCCTGCGTGTCTCAGATAAAATTAGAGTTTAATTGGAGAACAGTTCTGTAATTCCAAACGCAGCCCTGTGGCCCAGCAGGAGGAATTCCCAGCGGCCGCGCCGCTCCCAGCCCAGCCCCATCCCACCCATCCCCACGGAGAGGCTCGGTTCTCGGGGAGGAGTTAATTGCTGCCAATTTCTTGGAGCCGAAGCTCTGCCGATTCCACGTGTCCAGGATTTCATCTGGGTTTTTTTAGGATCACACCGCTGCTCCTGCCCAGGCTATGGCTGGGAGATGCAGGATGCTGTCACAGCCGCCCCATCCATGGCACAGTGGCACCAAAACCAGGGGTACCCTCCTAAAAGTGCTGCCCTGGTTAGAAAATGGACTGAAATCGCACTTCTCCACTTAAAACCCGTCCCTCGGGGACTGCTGCCTGCAGCACACGACCCCAGCTGAGCCTTCCCCCCGGTGCAGCGAGGCTGTGCTGGTGCTGCAGCCTCACCTTGTCGGTCAGCGTGACCTGGCAGCCGGGCTGGGCCAAGAGCAGCCTGACGATGTCGGCGTTGCCCTGGCGACAGGCCACCATCAGGGCCGTGGTCCCCTCCTCGTCCTGCAGGTTGACGTCGGCCTGGCAGGACAGCAGGGCTCGCACCATGTCGTCCCGCTCGTGGCTGACCCCCAGCATCAGCGCGGTCTGGCCTCCCTGCGGGGTCACAGGGACAGGCTGAGCACCCCCTGCCCACCTCCTCCCACAGCCCTGCTCGCTCAGACTGCCACAGATAACAAGAATAACAATAATAATAATGATTATTGCATTTATAGAATCACAGAATCATTTAGATTGGCAAAGTCCTCTAAGATCACCGAGTCCAACCATTAACCCAGCACCGCCAAGCCCACCACTAACACACATCCCATAACCACATACCACAGCATTGTGTATTACTATTGCATGGTACATCTGTGATAATAATTCCTATTAATATTGCATCCTGTTGCGTGTTGTTATTAAATCACACTGGGGCTCCTCAGCAGGTGTTGTGAGAGACACGTGCTCACTTGTGGAAGGTCCTTGCAGCAGCATGGCCAAACTGCCCAGCTGCCCCCAAATGTGGGTCCCCCAAACCCTCCTGGGCAGTTTAACTCAGGTCTGGACTAACTTTTACTGCAGTCTGGGAGCAGAGATGGATGAGGACACTCTCATCCCTGGGAACAAAATGTGTGACTCTGATGAAGCTCACCAGCAGGCCTGGGGCTCCCATGCCCTGGGGTTCACCCCGCACTGCTCCTCCCTGGTGCCACTTCTGACTTTTACCTCAGAAAAACTCGTTTGAAAAATTTTCAGTCTTTTTTAGTCTCTCCATTTCCCCCAGCTGTCACACCCCTTCCCAGGGAGCTGGTGGGTGGCCACACTGCAACTTGGCTGAGGTCACTGCTGGAACGTTTGGGAAGCAGCAGCTCCAACCCGATACCTGCTGCCGAGTCTCAGCCTGGCGCTGCCATGGAGGGTAAGGAACCCAAATTATTCCCCCAGCTGTTTCCTGTCACACACCTGGGCAGCTCTCAGGTTGACATCCCCCTCCTTCAGCAGCCTCATCACCACCTCCATGTCCTGGCGGGTCTCGGGGGCCGCCAGCGGCGTGAGCATCACGGCCGTGTAGCCAGCGCGGTTCTGCAGGTCCAGGCAGCACACGCCTGGAGGGGACGGATCCAGCCCAGGATGGATCACCCCGAGGGAACAGAGAGGAGAGAGGGAGTCATAAAACGTGTGGCATCTTATATTCCCACAAACAGGGGTTACTCCATAATGATACAGGACGGGGATTTATCTGTGTTAAATATCCAGGCTTCTGGGCGCAGCATTAAACGGCCCCTGGTGCTACAGTTAATTACAACTGTTGAGGTCAACTCAATTAACTTTGAAGACCACAACAAATAAAAATTAAAGGGGGATAATTAATGCCTCGAGCACATGCTGGTTGGAGCTGTGGGCTGTTTGCTTTGGCTCCTGTGGCAAGGGAGCAGCAGAGACGCCCGTCACCCAACGGGCGTGGAAAACATCCTGGCCCCGTTTCACTCATTTTTCACTTCAAAGAGCCCATTTCCAGCTCCACCACGAGGAATGAGCCGTGTCTGAGGGTGAGGGCTCGGGTCCAGCCTCGCCCTGGGGAACCAGCTGCCTCAAACCCTTCTGTCCCTACGCCTCTGCGGCAACAATCGGGTTATAGATGTGTATGATAATCTGCCATTTCCCAAACATTTCATGGATTGTCCGGCCCATGAGAAAAGGCCAAAGTGCCTCTATTCTCTTGGAGCACGAGCACATTTTTGCCCTGTACAAGCTCAGCTGAGATTTTTGTTCTTTCATTGCAACACAAGCTGAAAGTTCAATAGTTTAACATGGGAGTTTTTCTGCGGCGCTGGGCGGCTTCTTACGCTCTCAGGGATCTGACCCTCCTGCCCCAAGCCATGATGTGGCTGTGGCTGCTGCAAGAAGCTGGGGAAGCACCTCATCCCACCTGGGCTGGGGCCATGAGGGACATCCCTTTGGGTACAGCGACCCTGAGCCATCCCCAAAGTCAGGCTGCAAAGCCCTCAAGGTGTGTGAGGGCATTAATGAGCCTTAATGTCCCCGAGGAGCCTCAGCTGGGAGCCCTGACTACACCCACGGGCCCAGGGCTGTGCTGTGGGGGAGGATGCTGGTCTTGAGGTCAGTCAGGTCTCCTGGATGGACCTCAGCCCTATCCATGTATTTTCCATGGACCTTGGGCCCCTGTTTGTCTTCTGGATGGACCTCGGCCCTACACTTGTCCCTTGGATGGGCCTTGGGCCCGTTTGCCTCCTGAATGGATGTTGACTCCATGTTTGTCTCCTGGATGAGTCCCTTGCAGGGAGGAGGCTGTTGGTCCTCAGCCCCACCTCTGTGCCACGCCCTTTAGCTCCTGACTGAGCTCCCTGGGAGAACCTGGACCCCACTCTACGTTTGCCATGTCTGGCTGTCCATGTCCCCCTGTTCCCTGTGCAGCCACCACTCCTGGGACCACAACCCACTGGCAAGAGCCATTCCCACCCCCTGCCCAACAGAAGGCCTGGCTGAGCAGAGTGGCCACTCCTACCCGTGTCCAGCAGGAGCTTTGCCACCGGGAAGTTGGAGTGGGACACGCTGTAGTGCAGAGCCGTGTTGCCGTTCCTGTCAGGCAGGTTCACCACCGTCTCCAGGAGCTGGGGCTGGATGTCCCCCAGCGCCTCCAGGTACGCTGCCACCACCTCCGGGCTGGAAGACTTGTGGCTGGACACCTGGAACCACTCCTGGGAGATGGGGCCGAGGACGTGCCGCTGCAAACACCAAGGTGTCACCGTGACTGTCCCTGCGAAGCGGTGGCTGCCCCAGCTCCTGGCCCCACATGCTCTGGCACCACCCAGCCAGCACTTAGCTTGTGGGTTTGTGACTGCTGCTGTAACTTGAGGGGGAAAGGAATTTCCTGTGGTAACTTGGATGAGTAACCAGAAAAAGCCTTCATCTTTCTTTCCCCCCCACCCACTCTGTTTTCCTTTCTTTTTGGCTACTTTAAAACTGACTCAGATGTCACCTCACCCCCCTGTCTTCACAAAGCTGTCCAGGGCACAGCCTGCAATGTGCCATTGGGATAATCTCATCCATTAAAGTGAACAGAGAGCATGAACCGTGTCTGAAATGGGATTGGGAAATATCTGTACCAGATGCTTGTTGCTTGTGCTCCTGATTTCTGGGAGGTGTTCACTGAGGAGCTGGCAGGCAGCGAGGAAATCTTCGGAGGGCTTGCATCTAAAGGGAAAAGACTTTTGTAAATCCACCATGGGGCAGGACTTGCAGGAGGTACTGAACCAGGTAGGAGAACACAAGCAGATTAGGTTGGAATATGTTCAACACTTATCTATGTGCTTAAGTTATTAGACAAAAGTTGTTCCATTGACTTGACACAGGCTTTAGGTACAAAGTTAAGCACTTAAGTAAGGGTTTAAGCCCAGAGTCACAGATTAGTGTGGTCAATTTTATCTATTACAAAAATCCTTAAGGTGGGGGGGGGGGAAATCTTACTTCTGAACCTGCAAAGAACTTTACCAAAAAACTTTCCATGAGAGGGGAGAAATGAGCTAACTCGCCAGACATGACTCAGTGTGGAGTGTAGGGCCTGAATCAATCCCCATTAGATTCTGTAGTAACTCAGAAAATATTTAGCTCTTTAAAGCCTCTTCCCTTGTCTGCAGAGGCCAGCACCGCTGTTCCACCGAGCAGAAGAGGTCCCAACCCAGCCCTGCAGTGCCGTGCCCTGCGGCCACGACGGACGGCGCGGTCACCACCCGGCGTCCTGGTTACCTGTGAGCCTCGTGCTGAGAGCAGGGTGCTGCTCCTGCTGATGCCTCCTGCCCATCATCATCCTCACACTTCTCCCCTGAGGAAGCCCCTTCGCTTTCCCTTCCAGCCTGCTCGGCCTCCAGGTCACCGGCTCTGCCCTCGGCCTCGGTCTCGGTGTCGCCGTCCGACGCGCTGTCGTCGCAGCTCGTGTCTTCGCTTGACGTCGTCTCGTAGCTATTTGAGGACACCACATGTTACTCCCTCCTTCCCCTGACGGGGCCTGACCAAGGCTCATTGACTCCAATGGGCCTTGGGTGAAGCCCAGAGTGACAAGCAGCAAGTTAAAAGGTCTGAGCCACAGCCAAAGTCGGGGTTAGTCTTGGTTTGGCTCCGTAAGCAGCAGGAGTGTGGCAGAAGCAGTTAATGAGCAGCAGGCAAGGTTACTTCAGGGTTTGGAGGGATGTCCATCACACACAGCCCAGGCAGGGGCTGGGAGCTGCTGGCACGGTGACAGGGAGCCGCCAGCAGCACGGCCCCTGTGGCAAGGAGGGACGGGCGGCATCGGCAGCCTCGAGGAGCACGAGACAAAAGCTGTGTTTGCACGGGCTGAATCCACCATTCGAGCAGCCCTGAGAGACCTCTCCTCTGGCTGTCTAAAAGCATTAATAACATCTTCCACAAAACAGAACATTTCACCCTGACGGACCCCAGAACCTTCCTCAAAGTAACCAAGACTCCTCCACTCCCTACAAGCTGTACCCATTTGGTAGATGCAGCTGTACACAACTAGAGTGAGGAACTCCTGATGAACCCAGCAGCTGGGAAGTCAGAGGAGCAGGATGTGAGCAGAGAGCAGCCCCCAGACAGGCACACACAGCTGTCTGCCCAGCCCAGGGCCGGTGACACGTGTCCTGCATTCTTCATGCCAGCGCACGTACACCTCAGCAGGAGATGCTGCCTCTGCTTAGCTCACAGGCCAAGGAGTGTTAGATACTGGACACATCTGGAATGGGGACCACAGCCTAAAGTCTCCTTCACCCCAAGGTGATTCCTTATTTACCAGAAAAGTCTTTTTCAAGGCCCTGAACCAACTGCTGTTGGCTTTGCTGGAGCTTGGGGGCAGGTTAGTGGCAGCATGCCCACCCAGGCAGTGCTGGCCTCCTCCAAAACCCACCAAAGTCAGTGGGAATCTTCCCATGGAATCTTCCCATGGAATCTTCCCACCTTCCCCAGCTGGGTTTTGGATGAAGCCCCACGAGATGGGTGTGCAGAGAGTGTCAGTCCCCAGCGTGTCCCCCGCTGCTCTGAACACACCACCACCTTTTCTCAGCGGGGTTACTCACAGGTTACCAGTGCTGGATTAAAGAAGGGAGAAAAGAGGCTCCATTTCAACTGGCCTTTTAATCGGGAGGTTTGGAGGGGAAAAGAGGGGGAAAAGGAATGACTTCTCCAGTGGTACAGAGGACATTCCACGTTAAAAGGCAGTTTTATCTTCTGAACGGATGCTTACCCACCATTTACCCCAACAAACTGGAGATTCTTTTTGGTCCCATTGCCTCCCGCATGGAAACCATAACCTTTCTTTTTCATGATGGATTTAAGACTTGTGGTTGGAGAGTTTTCTACCAAAATACAAAATAATAGATTAATTAAGCAGATGTGCCACAATCAGCAATAATTATTCCCGACCTCTAGCAACAAGCTACAAATCATAACTGTAAGCATCTTACTTCATCTTATGAGAGTCTTTTGATGTCTTGCAGAACTACAGATGCAGCTGGCCACAACCTGAACCTGCCCTGCCACCTTTAAATACAGGTCTCAAACATCTCCAGGTGACTGGGGATATAAAGGAAGTGACTGGGAATTATATATTTGTCCTACGAATAGAAGTAGATTTCACTTTTGTAGTAGTGTTTTGGTTTCTGGTTTTGTTTTCCCAGTAGTAATGTATTGGAAATTTCCTATATAAATCTGCTATAATGCTACATGGATGAGTTTTTCCATTGGGCTTTGGATAGTGTCTATATATTGCTTATAAGGAATAAGTCACTTATCTATTTGCGAGTCTCCTCCCTCCCTCCCCCAGTGAAAAGGCATTGGATTCCCATCTTCATACAAGCTAGAATTATTTTAGAGGAAGGTGTGTGAGTGGGGACAGGTCTTTTCCCAGCCTGGTTGCTCAGTCAGCTTGACTGGTTTGGGTTCTGGAGAACTCCGTGCTGATTTACCCCAGATGAGCACCAGCCCCATATTCTTGCAAACTGAGATGTCCAATCCAAATAAAAAGAATGTTTACTTGATGGAACAGCCACCAGTGTGGCAGCTTTTGGAAGCTGATCCTGCATATAAAAGAGCCACGGCTTTATGAGCTCCTACATAATTTTCTTTGCTTTTTTTTTCATCTCAGATCCATAACTTGTGATGTGCAGAGATTTGCCTTTCTCATCACGCTTAGGCGAGACTATTCCTGATCTGCCTGACAACAACTGTTCCACCACATCCCCCCTGCTCCACGCTGGAATAAATGGGAACAGATTTGGCCCGGACACATCGGAGCCTACGCCAATATTATTTACCCAACTGTTGATAGTGTGTGTTGGAATTCTCCTTATCCACGGGCCCTTGCGAGGAGTAGGCAGAGAGCAGGGAGTTTAGGGAATTAACCAATTGGTTCTGGATGGAGCTGAGCTTGGAGGCCGGCTGCTTGATAGCGCTGGCTAGCTCGGGGTACCCGTGCTCCAAGCACAGCCACTGCTCCTGCAGGAGCTCCTGGATCTTTTTTACATATTGGCCAATGGGGTCAACAGCCGGGAGGTCCTCGTGGCCAGGGGCACCTTCCTCTTCCAGCCCTTCCCGAGGTTTATCTTCTCCAAAGCCTGCCGTGCTTTCGGCTGCCTGTGCGCCACGGGAGCTGCAGCTGTCCCGGTGGTTCTGGTTGTCATCGCTGGGGTGCTCGTGGATCTGCAGCTGGGTGAAGCACGGAGCAGGAAGTCCAGCCTCCACGCCGGCCTCACCAGCACGTCCCTCTGCTCGAGCGTCTGCCAGCCCCTGCTCTCTCCACACGCCCAGCCCCACGGCCTGTGCATCGACGTTGTCTGCCCCGTGGACGCCGCAGCCGATGGATCTGGTGGAGAGCGGGATGTTGACGTTGACGCCTTTGTCCTGGGCCTGCCTGAGCCCTGCCACCTGTGAGAGCTCGGTGTTCACCGCAGCATCGAGGCACTGCAAGGCCCCGCCGCCCCGCTGCCACCGCAGCTCGGCCTCTTTGAACTTCTCCCCGCACAGCTGCTCTTCCAGCTGAGCTTTGGAGCTGGCCAGCAGCTTAATGCTTTTCTCCTTCTCCTGGATCTCATGGTCCTGCTGCTCCAGCACTGCCCTGACCCGCTCGAGCTCCTCTTTCTTCTTGCCCAGCTGCTCCTCCAGGTCAGCGATCTGCTGCTTCAGCGCCGCGACCCCGCCGGGCTCTCCAGCGTCAGGAGCCTGGGGAACACCGTTCTCCTTGTCCCCTCCAGCCCGGACATCCCTGTCCTCGCCTTCCTTCAGCACATTCAGATCCATCTCACTCACACCCAGCCCCCTCTCCGCAGGGTTCATGCTCTCCTCCGCCAGCTGGAGGGCAGCCGGTGCTGCTGCTTCAGCCCTGGCCACGTCGGAGCCGCGGCTGGCATCGCCGGCATCGCCCTCCTCGCCGCCGCTCTCCATCACCGCCTGCAGCTGCTGGTTCTGCCGGGGGGGCTGC
>WEIT01010132.1:290633-312631 GCA_013389985.1 Dryoscopus gambensis | reverse complement strand
CAGCAGCGCCTTCCTCCGGTAGCTCGGCTCCTCGGGCTCGGCGGGCAGCGGGGCTCGGGGGGGCTCCTCGCCCAGGGACGCCTTTCGCTGCGGGAAGGAGCAGGTGGAGGTCCAGCTCTTGCTGGGAGCGGCGGCGGAGCAGCCGCGGGAGCCGTTCTCGGGCAGGCTGAAGTTCCGCGGCAGGGTGCTGAATTTGGGCTGCTTGGCTCGGCGGTGGATGTGGACCCTCCTGATGGTGTTGCCTTTCTCGATGTCGTCCACGTACTTCAGGAAGTCCAGGTCCAAGTGGAAGCCGTAGGGCGTCTCCAGGGAGTAGGGGAGGCTGCGGGGCTGCTCCCTGTCCCCGTCGGGTTTGGGTGGCTGGACGTCTGCTGAAACAACCCAAAAAGAAGGAATGATTGGATTTTGAAAGGAAAAAAAAATTGTTTAGAGCAGGGGGGAGATGTTTTTTTCTCTTTTCATCTCAGTTTTGGGCAGGCAGGGGCTGCAGCTCATTATCGTGGAGGCTCCTGGTGAAGCTGTGCTGAGACACAGCGACACGCGCCAAGCTCTGATCTGCTTTTGCAGAGGTGCATCAGGTAATTGTTGCACTGAGGAAGCCAAAAATTTGCTGAAATCATGGCTCTAATTGGCAATTAAGCAAACAGCAGGTTTTGCAGGCAGAGCTACGTGTCTGTGTGGGTAGAAAGCTGCCCGGTGGATAATAAATCCAGCTCAGTAACAGAAGGTGGGACACGTCTATGACAATGACATTTGTCAGGGCTTTCGGTTTGGTTTTAACTTTTCGGAGGCGTAAGCAGTGCACGCCAAGCAGGAAAATCATTGCCTCGCTTCACCTGCAAGCACCGGGTCACAAATTATTCCTTGAAAATGATGGATCCAGGCAGAGGCTGGACCCAGACAGCGCCAGGCGGGCGTTCAGAGCCGCAGCCATGCGGAACACGTGCATCCCAAGGTGACCGGCTCAGGCTCCCAGCACAGCCCTTAACTGAGGCAAATCACCACTAAATGGGTGTCAGTGTGTCTGCCCACCCAGCCAGCACAGGCAAACAACAGCTCTCCACCGAGTCTCCCCCTTTAACACAGCTTAACACAGCCATCTCCAGCCTGCAAACATTCACAGCCCCCAGACTTCCACCTTGAGGGCCTAAACCAGTTCAACTTCTGCACCACTGATGATTTTCTCTATGCAGCAAGTCCCCAAAACCACAGTGGTTTGGGCTGCTCTGCACCTCTGAGCAAACAAGTTGGGCTCAGTGAGGAGGAGGAGGAACCAGGGCCCATGGCTGACCCCTTTGTCTCCACCCTGGTGCAGCAGCTGGAGAGGACCAGGACGATTTGGCACAGATTTTGGTGCTGCTCATGGCAGAGCATCACTGAGATGCTGTTCGGGTGGGAAGCAGCACGTGGAAGGCAGAGGAAGGACAGAGGGAAGACACTACTGGGTCATCACAGGGCACAGGAGCACAGCTGGAGGGAGCTGGGATCTGTCCCAGAGCACGGGAGGACAAATATGTGCTGATCTAGAGCTGGGACCTGCTTTGCTGTGGTTTTTAGGGAGTCTGCATAATAACAAATGATGCATTATTCACCTCTTGGCCCCACATCTACAGAGAACAGGTTATTTACAGTATTTCTGGTAAGGAAATTACTCCAGGGTTTGGTTGGGGGTTTTTTTTCAAGGAATAAATGAACAAATAAACATCCTGTAGGCTCCATACCTTCTGTCTTCTCCATGGTGGGGCCTAACTGGGCTGTCACTTAAACATCTTCTGACAAGGGCTGAGGAGTTGCTTCACCCTTTAAAAAAGAAATGGATACTTTTAATTTAATTAAAAAAACCCCTCAACCATGTGAACTTCATCTCTCCTTAAAGCCTTACAAGTCTTCCCAGTCCACCCCCCTCCCACTTCCCATCTTCTGCAGCCCAGTGGTGTCCAAGGGCTTTGAAGCTGCTAAAATCAATAGCTCCTTTTCCAGAGGCAACAACTTGTGCTTGACAGACACATCCTGGGGAGCTGATCCTCGTGAAACATCCCCTGCATTACAGAGGCTTTGACTGCCAGCGAGGACAGACAGACGTTTGGGATGACTGGAGATCAATGGCACAGGGACTCTCCACAGACTCCTGTTAAGCTGGAGATATCCAACATGATGTAAGATCCCTGGCAACACGGATATAAACCACACACAGAAATGACTGGTTTGCCTTTTTTTTTTAACCCACAGCAAGCAAAGATTCAAAATTTATGTTGAATCTCGTTCAAACGACAGCCCTTACTTCAGAGCACGTCCCTACTGTTGAAAAGAACCTTCACTGAACCACAGACAAATTGCTTTCAGCTCAGGGAACAACTTCAGGTGGAGATCGACCCCAGCCAACACTGAGATCTTCACATCATTCCTGGGCTGTGTTGCCCTCCAGCTCCTTCCCATCATGGGGACATGGGTGAGACCCTCCTGGACCATGAGAGATTAAAGCTGGGAACAACCAAGAAAGGTCCTGGGTGAAACTCCTCTCCTCCAGGCCCTTTAGAAGGGCACAGGGAGGAGGCAGGAAAGGGTGAAGGAGGTTGGGGCAGTTGGACATCACAGTAGGAGGCTCCCTGGCTTGTGTGAGAAGGACAACAACGCTCCGGGTGAGAAGGTCTGGTTTTAATTTCTGCTACAGAGGATGAAGTGGGAGTTTCCTTGAACAGTAGGTTGTTTGTTTATGATTCTCCTTACAGTATTCAGTCTGGTTCCTGGCCAGAGATGGTCCCACAGCCACTTGGAAGTCCATCCCTTCTCCTCCAGTGCATCCCTGAGCTATGCAAGATTCTCAGGGCAGGGCCAAGCAGTGCAAAGCCTGTGCTGAGCCAGCCCCAGCTCACACCCATCTCATGGACCAAAACACCAGAGCCTGAATGCATTCTCTGCGTGCAGAGCTTTGCCTCAGCGAGGGCTTTAGCACTTGACCACAGTTCCAGAGCTCCCCATGAAGGGGCTCCAGCCAACTTTTACCAAAGACCAGCTGAAAAATGAAGTCAAATCCTGCTGTATTGTTACCACGGGACATTGCCTCATCCCTGGAAGTGCTGCCCCATCCCCGGAAGTGTCCAAGACCAGGTTGGACAGGGTTTCAAGCAACCTGGTCTAGAGGAAGGTGTCCCTGCCCATGGAATGAGATGATCTCCAAGGTCCCTTCCAACCCAAGCCATTCTATGATTCTATAACAAATGCTTTGAAAGATCAAAACCTTTTAAAGAAACAATTAGCTGCCAATCATGTAGGCATATTTATGGTCGATGTACAGCCCTGGTAGAAAGTCAGGAAGCTCCTATCCCAAGGAGAACACCAAAGCTCTCCAAAGCTCCTGCAGGGTCACAGAGGGTGACGCTGATGCCCAGCCAGCACCTTGTGAGCTCCTGGAAAGCTCCTGACATGCTCTCCAATTAACCACACTCCTTCTACAAAGGGCAGCTCCTTCTGTCTCCTCCTGCCAGTGAGCAGCACGTGCCAAAACAAACACCAACCTCTTTCTCAAATGTTGTTTCTTTCCCTTAATTTTCCGACTGCAGCCAATTACAGCCTGACCAGCTACACTCCACTCTCCTAGCTCATTTATTCAGAAGTGGGGGAAAGCCAGTGAATAGGATGGCTTTTAATATCCAGATAATTACATCTGTTTGGATCATTTATGAGCTGGCCGGGCCCCAACTCTGCAGCCCAAATTGATACTACGACTACTCTCTTTTGACCAATCTACTTCAGAATCGCCTCATAAAAGGATGCTGAATGTACCCAACCAGCTTGCTGATGTTCTCCTGTGCCCCCCCAGGGCAGCTCAGGCATGGAGGAGATGGCTTAGAGCCAAAAAATGTGCCTCTGTAGACCCCACAGCTGCTCTCCCATGCCTGTCCCTAAGAAAAATGAGATTAAAATATGAAGTCATCTGCCAGAAGTAGCAGATCCTTACATCCAGGGTCCAGCCCATAATTTGGAGGCAGGGCAGCACTTTTAGGTGGGTTTCCATCCTGCTAAAACCTGCTAGGCTGACCCTCTGTCAGATTCTGTATTTGCTGAGTCTCCTTTATTAAATAAAACTGAAGAACATTTCTTCTTCTCCCCATGCATCGCTGATTTTCACCTTTACTACACAGAGGGGCCACGGGGAGGATTAATCCGGATTGGAATTAGGCTGTTTTTCTGAAGGCAGGAATAAATACATACTGAAATGGAAAGGGAGAAGCCAAATATGTGAGAAGGCAACCGCACAGAGCGAAGTGGTTTTATTCCCTGGGGCAGCCCGTTTGCAGGGACAATGTACTGTCTTTTTAACCAGCCTGGACTCAAACACTGGCTCTTTACACTCACATTTAACCCCTCTTTCACTCCATCCCTCTGTGCAATGTGAGCAGCTCCCCCATCCACCCCAGCCAGCAGAAAGGAGAGCAGCATTGCACCCCCAAAACCTTTAAATTGCAAATTAACCACATACCACAAATATACACAAAATTCATTCTCCCAGAGCATCTTGCGAGTAATTTAAACTTGGAAACAGTTAACCCCGAGCCTATAAAAAACAAGCTAATCCACCAGCACGTTCGCACAGTCTCATTAGCTGTAGCACAACATTATTTGAGCTCTGCCTGTCCGTTCTCCTGCACTGCAGCAGCGGCTCCAGCACTTCGTGGTGAAAGGAAAAGCTGTGGTTAGCAAAGCATTTCGTCGTGTTACCTTCTCCCGCCGGCACCTACAAACCCCGCGGGGAGCAGCAGCTCTTGCCTCCCTCCAGAGCATCTTCTGCCGTGCCCGGAGCCGGCAGCGAAGGGTTCGGAGCGTCCAGGCTGCTCCAGCAGTTACAAAGTTGGTCAGCTGAGCTGTGACCTTGCTCAGAAAGCAAATACAAGTTTAAACCAAGGAGCACAAAAGAGGGATTGATTTTCCAACAGAGCAGCCCGCGGCTCTCGGATGACCTCTGCGAGGACAGTTCAATCCCGGTGCACAAAACGAGTGACTTTTCCGCTTACTAGTTATCTTTCCCAGGAAACACAGAGCACCGAGCGCTGCCTGGGCTGTCGGGGGGCTCTCTCCTTATCAGGGCTGATAATTGAAAGGAGAGTCAATAATTAACGGCGGGGTTGCTGCCGTACCTGATGCTGCAGCTGCAGCCCTCCGCATGCTGCACCTCCGGGCTGGAGCATTAGCAATTCCACGAGCGCCTCTCCCGAGGAAACGCAGCCGGGGGAAGCTGCGGAAGGGCTCAGCGTCCCCAGCTCCTCCCGGCGGGGCAGGCACAGCCCCCCGCCCTCGTCCCCGCAGCTCCGGCCCCTCTGGCCGCGTCCATCCGTCCGCAGCCCCGGGAGATGCCGGACGGGATGGGCAGCGGGAATGACGGCGGCACGGGCAGACTCTGTCCCGGTGTCCCCGGGCTCCCGGGGGGAAAAGTGGCACTTTCTGTATCAAACTCTCCAGCCCGTGGCTCTGGGGTTATCCATCCAAACTTCCAGCTGGCAGCGGACAAGGCAGGGGTCAGCTGGCAGAGCAGGCACGTGGCACAGGCTGCCCCGAGAAGCTGCGGCTGCCCCTGGATCGCTGGAAGTGTCCAAGGCCAGGGTGGACGGGGCTTGGAGCAGCCTGGGATGGTGGAAGGGGGTCCCTGCCCGTGGCAAGGGGTGGAACGAGATTTAAGGGCTTTAAGGTCCCTTCCGACCCAAACCGTTCTGTGAGTCCGGGATTTTGGGCAGGGTACTTGTGGCATGTGGCTCAGTGACGGGCAGAGTGCCCATCCCAAGCCTGTCCCGAGCTCCGGCATTGGCATTCCCCTCGGGCATCCTGGATTGCTGCCCCTCCAGGCTGGCAACAGGGACAAATCCCTCAGTCTCTGCACTGAACTTGCAACAACCTCATGCTTGCAAAGGCCGAGGGGTTCAGTCACTGCCCGGGCTGCAAACCTCTTCCAGGGCTGGGAAAGAAAACCCTGGGAAGTGGAGGCATCCCCTGGGACGCAGGGGCTCTGCTGGGGGCTCTCACCAGGGACTCCCATCACGGAGCAGTGCCAGCACCTTTCCCAGCGCTGAACGAGCAGCACAACCCAAATCTCATGCTAGGGAGGAAAACCACATCTTGTCAGCGTGTGAGAGCAGAGCTGCTGGCGCTGCTCCAGCTCCCTGCAACCCCCAAACGGGACTTTAACACATTAACTTTGAAGAAAAGCAGACAAGCTTTGCCTTTGCAGGAAGCAGAGTATCTGCAGGACGCGTAGAGAACCAGCAGCGTTTGTCCTTTTGCCAGCTCTCCCCGAGGCACGGACGGGTTAAACTTCCCAGCCGAGGAATGAAAAATAATTTCAGCAGCCGGTTAAACGCCGCCTTTCCCAAACACTGCCTGTCCCAAATGCCGCCTTTCCCACGCGGCTCCGTCCCACACCGCGCGGGGCCGCGACTCGGTGTCGATGGCTTTCTGCTTTCACAAGCAATTACTGAGCCTGAGGTTCAAAACCAACTCCAGAGCGCGCTGGCTCGTTTTCTGCTGAACTCTTCTGCTTTAGTTACGCTCGTGCGTCTTTTCTGAGCACATTCTGCTGCTTGCACTCCCAGACAAAGCAGCACGATGCAAAAAATACACCTATTTCTATATGATGCTGATTTTAAAGTCGTTCTGAAAAATTTGTTTGGTTTTCCCACTGGAAAGGCCTAGCAGGAAGCTTTAATTTGGAGCATTTCCTCATTGCAATTACCCACATAAAACCTACAGTTGTTCCCAGATTTAATCTCCCTGGAACTGAAGAAGTCTGCGACCCCTTAAATAAGCTTTTAATCAGGAGCTATGAAGGGAAGGAGTCAAAACATGCAAATTAATTAATTATGGGCTGGTGCTTGATGGATTTACATCTGGCCTCTGATAGCTTTGCCCAAGGGGGCTGCTGGGGGGTGGGAAGTGGGAAAGGGGTTCACCAAGACTGTCCCCCAGGCATGAGAACTGAGGTCATGGCCTGAAACTGCTGCTGCTTCACATCAGGCACCGCAGCTGTTGGGGGGGTTTTGCTCTGCCGGCTGCTCCCATGGATGAGAGGAACCAGACGGCCCTGAAGTGGCTCAAGAGCCATCCCATCCAGCCCTCCTGGCCGCCACTGCTGCCTCCCTGGATGCTGGCAGGGCTGCTGCCTTCCCCTCCCCACGCAGAATCCCTGTGGGATGGCAGGTTTGGGCTTCAGCCCCTCTCCTCTCCACCATCACAGAGCAATTCAGGTTGGAAGAGACAACTGAGATCATCCAGCAGGGCCATCCCAGGGCACCTGACCCAGGACTGTGTCTGGATGGGTCTGGAATATCCCCAGGCAGGGAGACTCCACAGCCTCTCTGGGCAATCTGCTCAGGGCTCGGTCACTGCCCAGGGAAGAAGTTCTGCCTCACGTTCAGATGAAAATTCCTAGGCATCAGTCTGTGCCCATTCCTCTTGTCCCATTGCTGGGCACCCCTGAGCAGAGCTCGGTCCATCCTCTGACACCTCCCTTTGGGTACTTATATCCATGGATGGGGTCCCTTCTCAGTCACCTCTTGTTGAGACTGAGCAGCCCCAGCTCCCTCAGCCTTTCCCGGGCAGGGAGATGCTCCAGGCCCTTCCTCATCTCCGCAGCCTCTGCTCCAGGAGCTCCATGTCCTTCTTGTCCCGAGGAGCCCAGAGCTGGACACAGCACTCCAGGTGTGCCCCACGGGGCTGAGCAGAGTGGCAGGATCACCTCAGGGTGACCCACAGACAGAGCTCGCCCTCGGCACCCAAAGGGTTACACCCCAACCTGCTCCATGCCGGCGGTCTGGATTGCACAACCACCAGCTGAGCTATCACTGCAAATGGACATAGCAGGAATAAAAATGGCCTCTCGGGGAATATTTGTTGTACGGATTTTTCAATTCTGTTTTCACTGCAAAGGAAGAAAAATAACCCACTTCCAGTCTGCTGGGGACAGGCACGCGGGTGGGATCTCCGCTGTGATCCGCTGCCGGCTGGCACGGCCGCGGGAAGGAGTTTTCCCTCCAGGAGAAAAAAAAAGAGGTTTGAAAACTTTGTGGGATTAAACAAATACCTAGCTAAATAAAATCAGTCTGAAGTTCTGGTTTGCAGTGCAAGGCATCGTCACGAGGTTTCCCAAAGTGAGAGCAAACAGGGTTCCTGCTGGATGAGATCTGAATCCTGGGAGCCCATGAGCCACCTTCCCACGTGTGTCTGGCACAAAACCACCACTACCAGTGCTCCTGGGATGCCCCACAGCATCCCTTGGAACGGCCGCTTGAGGGGACAGAAGGCATTTGAGCAGACCCAAAATTAAAAAATCTTAAGAATTAAAATAGGGAGACCAGACAATGCCTGAGCCACTTCTCTAAACCCAACAGCAACCAGGAGGAAAAGCTTCCAAGCTGGATCCATCCCGGCCTGCAGCCGCGCCACCGCACGTGCTGGGCAGGCTTCCCTCTGCGCTGCTATCACCCACGGCACGTGCCAAGGCAGGGCAGGACTGCATTTAGGGATGCAAAACCTGTTACTTATGGGAAGAGCCTGCATCCTGGGGCCAGTGGATGGGTTCAGCACATGGCTGATGACAATGGGTACCCCGCAGCACCGGGATCTTATCGCACTCCGAGAGGAAACTCCCTCGGCCGCTGCCTGCCTGGGGCATCTCAGAGCAGAGCTGGGAGCTGGAAGCAATTTGTGAGTGCTGGAGAGGGACGAACTCTCCCTGCAACCCATCAGCTTGTGGCTGATGATGGAGAGGTCCAGGCTGGCCTCCCACCCTCTCCACAAAAAAAGCAGCAGAGGAGGAGGAGGCGGATGGGGCTGGAGCCGGGGGCCGTGCACATGGAAAACATCCTGGAGGCGTGTGGGGCCTCCCCGGGGTTTGAACGGAGAGGGTTCACAAGGAAGCTGAATAATGAACCCGGCACCACTTCATAAAGAAGCCGATCTCTTTCAGCAAGCCCCGGGTGTGCAGCCCTTGGTACTTAAACAGCCATTTCAGGCCCCTTTCCCAGCGCCCGCGATGAAGTACTGATTTTATTAAAGCTGCTCATTGCTGTCTAATAAATGTTGTGAGCTTCCTGCCAGCATTTCCATTAGAGACGGGTCAGACCTGGAGGTATCAGATATCCAAACCTTCTCCCTCTTTTATGGCTTACCAGGAGGGGAGAACGATCACATTCACCCCCTCCTCTGATAACCTCTTTCCTGACTGACCTTCAGCTCATTCCAGCCACAGACTTACAAAAGTTTTGGTCGATTCTCGTGATTTTATCCCATGCCTTGAAAACTGTGGCGTTTTCCCTGAAGTCTCCTTTCCCAGAGCCAGGTGATCACAAAAAGAACCCAAAGCCCTGAAACAAAAGTGCTGCACAGTCAGAAGAGAAGGCAGACAAAAATCTGAGGTGCCTCGTTTCTAATGTTTACTTCTTTTGCCTCCATCCCACAAGTTTTGAGGGAAAACAATGAAGCCCTGCTACGGCTTCTGGTCTCTTCCAAGCTGCTGGTTTCTACCTCCTTGACCTTGGGACAAGTCAAGCTTTGCTGCCACGATACTGAATAACTCCCACGTGGTCAAAGAGAAGTGGGAAATTTTAGGTGCTTTTAGGAAAACCCCATTGTCTGCATTTCTCTCCTCTTCCCTGGGCAACCACCGCAGTCCCCCAGGGAGACACGGAGCCATTTCACATCGATTTCTGACCCGCGCCAACAAGACTTGGATTGATCACACTCCTGACGGGTTTAAAAACCTCTTCACACAGGAACATTTCTTTTTCAAGCCACCTGAAGCCACTCTGTTCATTGATTGGGACTGCAGAGAGGATGGACGTGCTGCCTTCCTCCTCTGATGGTGATTTCTGTGTGGGTAACGGGAGCTGGGAGCCCTGGAGCAGCATTTCCCACCTCTCACCCATTTAGGAAATGGGGATTTTCCTCCAGGTTTTTGACCACGCCTCAGCCACATATTGCTGGTATAGTTTCAGCTTTCTCACTTGCATCACATTCAGTGGGCAGAGGAACCTGCTGCAATGATGAATTTAAGATATTCCCATTTGGAAGATGGGGATCTCTGTGTCTGGGTGGGTTTTTCACCACATTCCACATTTCTGACTCCATCGAATTGTCCACTTGGGCAGTGTATTATCGTAATAATGACACCACCTTCTTTTTCCTCAGCTGCTTCTTTTTCCTGTGCTGTTTAAACCCTGGGATGGGCAGGACTCGAGGCTTCCCGAAACACGAATTCCACTGAGGTCTAAAATAAACAGGGTTGAAGCAGGAGCTCCCTGCAGCCGGTTCCTCTGCACCGCGCTCCCCTGGCACTGTCACTGTGAGGATTTCTGCCCCAAGCCATGGGCTCCTTCACACCCCTGGAGCTGGGGTCAGGGGTTTATTGACCAAATCTGCATCCTGCTGCTCTGGAGCGAGGCAGAGTCACATAACCCCTGTCAAGTGGGGCACCACATGGAAAATACAATAACTTTCCTTATTGACTTTTTTTTCCCCTCATCAGTGGGGCCACGCTCATCCCTGGTCCTGTTCCTAAAGCTTCCTTGGAAAGACCCAAGATTTGATGAGTTGGGCTGCAACACACGGTGATAAAAAGGCAACTTTCAAAATATCTGGCAGCTGTAAAACCACCAGGGGAGGGACCTGAATCAGCACCAAGCTCCTGAATGAGCCTGTATTCATCCAGCAACCGTGTCCCAGGATCTCGACACCGCTCCCGATTCCAGGAATGCTTTGAGGCCAAACCTGTCCCTCCCTAAAGGTTCCCATGCCAGAGGCTGTTTGATGGCAAGCAACGTCACACTCCTGCTTGGTGGCAAAGAAATATGTGGGAATGGGACAGCCCCAGCACTGCTTGAGGGGGTGATACCTGGGAGATGAAACCTTCCTCACAACAGGACTTTCTGGAGAGGAGCCGAATGCGACCGTGGTTCTCCTGTTCACAAGGAAACTGCACCAGGAGTCTGTCAGAGCCCACAGCAGCAACAGGCTCCCTGACATCCCATCTTCCAGTATGAATCCATTCACTGATCCCTCCTCAACCACAGATTGCCCAACCAGGTCGCTGCTCATCGGGCTGTCATTTCAGCAGATATATTTATTTTTTAAATATTACAATCAAAGTGACAAATAATCAGTGATTAACCTGAGGTTACAGGCTCCCCCTCCTCATTTGCCATTTCAGGAATAATCTAAGAAACCAGCTTTTCCCATTTAGCCCATCCCGAATCAAACACAAGTCACCTGGAAGACTGCAAAACATGTCCAAAGGCAAATGCTGATTTTTTTTCCCATCATTTCCCTTCTCTGCCACTGCTGTGGTCGCTACCCTTGCCCTGCATGAGCAATGGTTTTGGGTGTTCACCAATTTCATTTGGGCAACACAGCTAAAATATTTAATATCTGAGGTGGCCCTGGACAAGGGAAACCCTTCCTGGCAGTGTCACATCCCAGAGCTGACAGGAAAATAAGATATCCCTGCACAGTCCAGACCCACTTCCACCCCTGAACAGTGAACAACACGCCCAGAGCATCCAGACAACAACTTCCCCCATCCCGAACTCACTTGAACTTCCAGCTGAGATTACCCAACCCACGTTCTGCTTTCTCCGACCTCCTCATGGCCCGCTCAGCCGCTTCTCCAGAGCTCGGCAATGCGCACCCCACTGCAGCAGCTCCCTGCTCCCTGTTCCTGCTTTCTCCCGGAGCACAGCCCGAGCTCTCAGGCCCGTGTGAAGTCACCAGCTGGACGCCGGCAGCTGAGGAAAGTTGCCCGGGGCACGCCTGGTCCCGGCAGAGTTGGGCTGCTCAGAAATGCCCTGGCAGCGCGCACGGCCGGGGAAGGGCGATGCTGCCCGCGAGGGAGAGGCGCTGCCCGTCCCTCCGCTCCGCTCGGGACACGGGGAACCCGAGCGCAGCCCCGGCCAGAGCCAGAAGGGAGTGACGGTGCCAGGAGCTGCTCCGGCCGGGCGGCTGGAACGCCGGCAGGGAAGCGGGGAGAGGCTGCAGGCAGGAGGGGGAGACCACGCTCAGCCCGGAGGCTGGGCTGGGGCTTGGCTGAGCCACATCTTCGTGGCCGGGCAGGGTTTTATGGTTCGGCTTTGAGGCTAAACGCAACTCTGGGCACTTCCACTGCAATGCCCAGGGCCTGGGGGCCCTTCCTGGCCCTCACACGGTGACCTCTGGGGATCCCACCAGGGCTCGGAGCCTCCCTGCCCTCTCCCGGCTGCCCAGCCACGCTCAGTGCCCCCAGCCCGGAGCCAGGGGTGCTCTGGAAACACTCCTGTCCCGAGTGATCCAGGGCTGATGCTGCCCCCGGGCAGCCACGCGGGGGGCCAAGAGCCCTGGGCACCCCCTGAGCATCCCTGGAGCACACCCAGGAGCACCCTTGGAGCACCCTCTGAAGCGCTCCCACACATTCCCTGAGGACCCTGGAGCATCCCTGAGCACTTTGAACACGTCCCTCTGAACATCCTCCAGCACAACCCAGGAGCACCCTCTGAGGCACCCCCAGCGCACNGGGCGGCCCGAGGCGGCGGGGATGGGCTGCGGGCGGGACAGCGGGAGCCAAGGGGAGCGGCTGCCGTGGGAGGCCGGAAAGCCACTTTTTGGGATGTTTTTTTCCCCCCTTCCCTCCTGCCCGCGGTATTCAGTTTAACGCTTTATTTATACTTTAGTAGCTCATCCTGTTTGCACAGATGCGGATCGAGAGCGGTGGGAAGGGAGAGCTGCGGGGAAGAGCTCGGGATGCAGAAGTTGAGCTGTGTTTGCAGCAGCTGTTCTCTGGCTCGGCCCTTCAGCCCCGCCCGGTTCACATCGGGCCCTTGCTCCTTCGTGCAATCACATGGAAAAAGTAAAGAAAAGGCAATTTGGGTTTTAGGCTTCGAGCCTCCGCATGTGCCCAATGCCATGTGCTCATCCAGCTGCACCAAGTCACAGTCGCGACAGTTCTGGGGACAGGCAGAAATCACTTTAGTGGCACCAAATAATACCTTCGGTGTTAGGTAAAGCTTTGGATTGTCCTTGTCTTTGAGACACAGGGGCAAATCCCAGCCCTGCTCCAGCTGCTCCGGAGCGTGGGAGAGCAGCAGCTCCAGTGATGCTGGGGCAGCACATGGTCTCCATCTGGGCCAGGAACTCAGCATCCAGTGGGGATGGACGTGGCCCACTGGGATCTCCCCTTCCTTCGAGAAGAGCCCAAAGACCTTTCAACTCTGACTGGGAACATCATTAGGGGAGATCTGGGGGTTGGGCTCTGGCTGCTGCCCGACCACCTCGTAACTCCAGATCCCTCCTGGCAGTGCCCAGGCTCCTGGTGAACAGGCAGGAGTAAAATATCCCATTACCCAGTTCAGGAGTGACTGGGGCTCTGCCCAGACACGGTCTGCCCTCATTCCCATGTGACGGGCTCAGGTGCTGAGTGAGAGGAACACATTTCCTGAGGACTTTTGCAACAGATCAAAGAATTAAGAGAAAAGAGTGGGAGCCTTCAGGCTTCCCAGGACAGCCCCTGGTCCTGCTGCTCAGAGTATTCTGGCAGTGCCCAAAAGAGAGGGATCATGGTACTGGGGATTTTTTGGCTGGTGGAGGTGGGGGGTGATTCTGACATTATTTTCCTCTCTTGTTCCTGATCAACAGCCCAACTTTGATGTGCAGTCATGGCCTTGCAGACACAGCACCTCTCCTGCTGTTCCTGGGACCGTGCACCTTATCCATTACCCACCCTTGTGCTCATCCCAAAGCCATGATGATCCCTGAGCCCTAATGGCAACAACGAGGCTTTTGCAGCAGAAACTTTGGGCACCTACAGGAAACTCTTGTGGTCGCAGACATTCAGCTGAACTTGTTTTTGTTCTCTTTTCCCTGGGGTTAGGTTAAAGTGCTGAAAGGTGTGTGTGGGGGTAAGAGGCTGTGGTGGCAGCTCACAGCACACGTTTCTGTAAGTGTGCCTCAGAAAAGCCCCAGCTACCAAAAACCCCATTTTTCAGGAAACAGTCAAAGTTCCCCTTTTCAGTCACTGAGGTTTCACTTGCTCGATAACTGGAGGAAAAGGAGTCTTTTCCATGAGCTGTAGGTGCTTGGAAGTGTAATACGGAGATGTGGATCACTCGTGTGCCCCCTCTTTAATCCCAGAGAATAAACGGCGCTTTCAAACAAAACGGGATAAACACAGAGAACTTTGCTGTCTGCATAAACGAAACCCGATAATTTGTTTAAAAGCGGATTCGGAGAATTTGGGGAGCGCTCCAAGGCAGCTGATGCACATGAATATTGAAGAAGCCTCTTGCCAGGAGCTGGGAGGGGACATCAGGAATGCAGCCACGGCCTCTCCCTGCCCATCTCCCCCTGTGTCCTCCGGCTCCCCGCTCGGGCAGTGTCGGAGGCCGCGTTCCCTGCGCTGAATTTCCATCTTGCAGAGTTCAGCTATTCTTAGGCGAGGTTGTGAGTCATTAAGCGCTTTCAGATTGTTTATTTGTCAAGCCACAGGCACTTACATTTACTTCTGAAGCCAGAGCGGCCGCTCCAAGGGTTTCTCTGTGCCACAGAAATTACTAGGTGAAATTCCACGGCGGGAGGTCAGCCCCGCCGCCCGGAACGCTGCGCGCCGGATCCGCCCAAGGGCTCCTTTTCAAAGGTCGATATAAGAGGGGAAAAGAACAACAAGAAGAATGTGGTTTCCTACAGCCTTTCACCACCTGATTTAGCTTTTCTGTGTGTTTTTGAAGAGAGGCACTGGACTTTGCTGGCTGGCTGTAACGCCTCAGAGGGTGGATGGCGGTTTGGATGGGGAAGGGACTCCCTGGGGAAGCAGGTTTCCCTACAGGGGTGGGATTAGACCCTCCTGGAGGCCGTGCAGCTGCCAAGAGCAGCCAAACAGGAGCAGGGAGAGGCTCCTGCCCCGTGCTGGGAGGAAAACAGAGCTGATGTTGTGCCCAGAGCCTGCAGTGCTGGGGCAGGGGCTGATGTGACCGAGCCCCTTTGGAAAGGCAGCACAGAATCACTGCTGTTCTGTAGGATGTCATGTTTGTGCCAACATCCATTTTTGTAGATTCTCTGCAAACTGTGGCCCCTCTGCTCTGCTCACAGAGCTGCCTTGTATGGTTTGGGAATGCCAAAACCCTACCCCATCCACACGCCATGCCTGCGGCCTTCCACTTTGGGCCAGCAGGATGAATGGGGCAAAATGCTTCTGCCAGTATCTGGGTGCTGCAGGAATACCAATATCAACCCAACAAAGCAGCTCCATTTGGGAGGGTTTTATGGATCAAGCCATGATTGTCATGAAAGTTTACTGTACATCCCCTTTCAGACCCAAGAACCAGTGCATCCCTACACATCCCAGCCAGCGGGATGCAGGCAGGAAAAATTGTGGAGGGTAGAGACAACCTCTGTGTCCAGGAGAAGAAACAGCCTCCAGGGACCAACCTGGTGCTCATTCAGCCCCGTGGCACCCTGGTTGTGCACATCCTGTGATCCCCAAAGTGAGATGGAAAAGGCTTCATTTGCTTCTGGCACATGGATCACCCTTGTGATGTTCACATCAAACCACGTTGGCTTGCCTGGCAAATTAATTTGCTGTAGTTGTGTTCCCAAAAAGGAATTGTTATGTTCTTGCAAGCATTTAGGTTTCCCAGAGAAGTTGTGGCTGCCCCTGGATCCCTGGAAGTGCCCAAGGCCAGGCTGGACAGGGCTTGGAGCACCCTGGGACAGTGGAAGGTGTCCCTGCCCATGGCAGAGGTGGAATGGGATGAGCTTTAAGACCCCTTCCAACGCCAACCAGTCAGGGATTCTGTGATGAACAAGAAGTGCTGTTGCTCATAGCTCAGGTGGCCCTGCCACAGCCACGGCTGGAATTCACACATCCGTTGATACACACTCCAAATCTACCCAAAGGGAATTTCTTTGTTCAGTTGTCCCTTGTAAAGGGGTTATCATTTTTCCATAAATCTCTTGTGGACAGCTGTGTGTTCATGACCCTGGGCTTACGGTGGTGCAGCTCCTCCTAGGAGAGAGAACCCACGCACATGACAGAGAGAGGTTCAGCTGTTCTCTGCCTTAGTTTTGGTTTCCTGGCTTTTTACTCACCTGTCATTTGTCCCTCTGCTCCAAGGCATGGTCTGATTCCCACTGACTCACCACGCTGAGATTTCTGCCCTCCAGTAGTGGTTTAGTGCCTCATGACTCAGGGGCCAACTTCCCTGTAATCCTCCCAGGGAGCTGCACCTAGAGAAGCCCAAGAGACTCCTCCAGTTCCATCCTCCAGGCTGAAGGGTCAAGTCTGACCTGTTGGCTTCACAGGGATCAACATGTTACCTGTTCTAAAAGTGCCAATTCTCTTTAAAAGCCAGGCAAGGGCATCTAACGATGTTCTTGGTGCTGTGAACTCCACAGACTGCAGCTGCACGAGGAGATGTTGCTTTTCCTGGACACCTCCCTCCTGTGACCCACTTAGAGCCTCTTCTTGTACCAAGGGATGGGGCAGAAGGAGGAACTGATCTATCCCTGCACGCCTCAGCATCACAAAGGCTTTCATCAAGTTTGGCCTTCACTTGAGTTATTCATTCACTCATTATGATGTCTTTGGCTGTAACATAGGGCTGTGTTTCATTGTAATATAGATCAAGCCTCTGGGATGGGCAAGGAATCTGACAGGATCCCATTCTTCAGCTGAGATTCCAGCAGGGAGTTCAGAAACTCAGGAGGGAATGGCCCTGTGGTGGGGATAAGACCTGGCACAGTTCTGGATGAGGCTGGCACTGCCTCTGCAGCTCCCTGCTTGAGGGGGCTGTGTTGGGGTCACAGACACTCGGCTGTGTAAGTCCTTAAAACCAGGCAGAAATAGCTCTGCTGGATAAAAGCAAGTCCTCACCTGAATCTTAAACCTCTATAACGGTGGTCGCGGGTCCCTAGGTGTGGATGAGGAATTATAAAAGCCCTTCTAGGAATGTCTGTCAGTGGAGATGCTGCCAGCAGATGGTGCAAGCATGTGCAGGTCGGGCTTCTTCCTCTGCTTCCAGGAGTGAGTAACAGCTCTGTGCGATGTTATTCCGACCTGAGAACAGAGATGGGGAGAGATTTTGTGTGTATTTTTATGTTGGTTATGGTTTGCAGTGTAGCACCTGCCTTCCAGTGTGAATTCCAGCCCACAGTGGCAAACTGCACTGCCTCTGCCACCAGAGAAGCTCTGAATCCATCTTTACATAAAACAGGGCAGCAGGATGTGAACTGTGGAAGAAAATGCACAGCATGGGGGGAAAATTCTTTAAGAGGAAAAGAAAAGAACACAAAACCCCTCCTAAAACCCCAACACACAGACAGGCAAAAGCTGGGGAAAACACCCTTAAGGATGCAACAGCTCCACATACAGAACATCCTTTTTTTCCCTGCAGCTTTGCTTTCAGAGAGATCTGAGGAGAAATGTTCTGTTTCAGACCTGGCCACAGAACCCTCCTGCCTCTGGCAGATTTTCAGAACCACATATTTATATTGTTATGAACGAATTAATCTACTTTATCTCTACATTATGGCTGCAATTATTGCTATTTCCTTAGATATCACAGATGCATATGCAGCTCTAGGAAGGTCACAGCTCACATCCAACTGTGTTTTCTCCTAAGAAGGAGATAAACGAGAGCCAAGGCTGTGCTATCAGTAGCCAAATACCTTGACCTCCAAGCTTATAAACTCACCCACATGGAGGAACTTGTTATGGTTTGTGCATAGACAAGCTCATGGTTTGTGGCTCAGGCCTCCAAGCTGACATTTGCCTTCTGAAGCTGAAACTAAAAGGAGCTCCCTGCAGGCTTTCTGTGGAGTTTACAGAACTGTAGCAATTTCTGATTTATTCTTTCCTGCTTTCCCTAAAATCTGTATCTTTACAGATGCCAGAAAACAGCTGGCTCCGGAGGTCGAGGTTTTGGGCCAGGTTTTCCTTGGCAGAGGCTGAAGCTGCTCTAAGTCCCCAGGTGGGAATGAGCTGCTCTGTGACCCAAAGTAGGATCTCACCTCTGACAGAAGACAGTAGCTCTGCTGCTGCCTCACCCCCTCAGTCTGACATCAAACTGCCCAAACTCATCCTGTTTTGTTGCCAGAGCCAGGCACAGCCCTGCAGAGGTGCTGCTCTCACAGGGACTGGAGTTCTGCAGTGGCCAAATTGTTCCCACGTGCCCCGAGGCAGCAGCACCGAAGTTAAAGGAAGGGTTATGAAATGATTTGAGATCCTCTGAAAGCAGATGTAGCTCGTCAAGCAGGAATAATCCAGGGTTTATGACGTTCCCAGGCTGCTTGCTGTGGGAAGAGTCAGATTTCCTTTCCTGTGGAGTAAAGCAAGTCAGACAATTTGTTCCTGTTTCTGGCTGTGAAAGGGCACAGTCTGCAGGAACTGTGGGGATCACCAAACAATAAAATCCCTAAATATTAATTTCTGTTCCTTCTGCCTGAAGCCAGTCCTGTCCTGACATTTTATCGTCAGTATTACCATCAGTCTGAATGGTTTCTTACCTTTTCTATGTGGGGAACTTGACTGAGAGTCCTGTTCCTCAGGAATTAAATGGGTTTTGCCCGGCGTAGGCTGCAGAACTTCCCACCCCGAGGTCCCCGTGTGATCCGAGCCTGCTGAAAGAGCACATTGTCTGCACACAATTTGCACCAAAACTCACGGAATAACTCTAACAATACGAGAGCCCTGACAGATTTATGGGCCCATCGCTGATATGGCTGCAGGCTCTGGAAGTTGATTTATGTCACTCAGCAACAGCTAAAGGTGGGGAGGTTTTCCCCCGCTGGGAATCGTGCTCTGTACTGGAGGCTGCCTCCAGGACTCCAGAAATCCCATCTCTGGGGAATCTGCTCCTTCCAGGCGTTTCATGTGGTTATTTTTGGCTGTGCCTGTGGAGATTTCTGGTCTCCCAGCACAGCTATTTTTATAACACATGGCTGTGAAGTCCATAGTATCAGACATAATTTGATTTTGCACGTTGGAGTGCCTCAGGACCATACGTAAGGAATCACTGCTTCCTGCACCTGCTGCTTCTTTGGCTTGTGCCTGAAACACTCCTTTACTGTATGGAGCTGAAACTTCAGAGCCTTCTAGACAACAGCTCCTTTATGGAGCGTGCTAAGCTGTTATAAATATTTAATTAGGTGTTACTGTGGGTTTGGAGAGATACGGAAAAAAATAATCCCCATTTCCTTACATTTAAACAGAACCTTTTCCTGCTGGAAAAAATTTCCCCGCATTAACCACTGACAGGGAGCCGCATTTTAAGAGGGGGGGCATAAAAATTTGAGAGGGTGTGAGGCTGGTGAAGAGGAGATTTCAGGGAGCTGAGGGTTTTCCCTCGGTGGGAAGGAGCTGCTGCATGGCTGGTTGGAGATGGAGCTGTGTGGGTGTCTTTGAGGCAGCACAGCACCATGTCAGGCTGGTGGGTGAAGCTTCTTCCCAACCAGGGGAGCTTCTGCTTCCCGAAAATAAATAAATCACGGCTTCAGGGGCATTTTGTAATGAATCAGCAAACCAGGCTGTCCTGGGCATCCAGGTGGTGGCACTGCCTGGGTTGCCTCCTGTGCCCCAAACTTCTGGATACAACAACCACCTGGACTGGGATTACAGTTGGACTCATCAGAGCAGGGTGAGGGAGAAGAAACAAGAGGCAGAAGTGTGACTGTGCTGCCTAATTTTAAAAATCAATCATCTGACAGACCTGCAGCTAAGATTTCAGCCCAGTTTTCCATCCAGGTGTCAGAGGGGAAGCTTAAATACCACTCGGAATGTCTCGTAATTATATTGGCTTTGTCTCTCAAAGCCAGAGAGAACTAATTTAGAGTGGAAAGTAAAAATGACATACGCATGGTTTGGCCAAAATAATGATGATGGGGAATTAGGGAGCAATTTGTGAGTATATTAAGGGAGAGAAATTATTCAGAGCAGGGCAAGGGCTATATGTAATCAGATGAAATTTCCAGTAGAAGAAAGTAAACCAGGAAGTTTTAATTTTAATTTTTAAAAATCCAGGAAGCAGACCTGCCACTGAGTACCCTGAGAGCTGCTGCCCTGCCTTGGGCTTACCTCTGTCCTGCTTGTGTGGCAGGTGCACTTGTTGATTAAAATAATTATTATACCTATGGAAACTGAGGTGGCTGCTTCATTAGCCAAAAATATGTAACACACAGACCAAAGCCCCAAAACCACCAAGGGAAATGCTGTGTGCACTTCCAGTCCCTCTAAATTGCTCTGCAAACATGTCCCTTCCCTCCTTCACTCACTTACTGCCCCTGAAAGTCAAACCACGAGCCTGGAAACGTCCCCAAGCCTGACTTTACACCCAAGCCTCGGCCTCGCGATGTCACTGAGGTGTTCCAGGGCACAGCACACCTGGAGTTTAGCTAACACAAGGAATGAGGAATTACCCAACGTGGATTCAGCCTCTCAGACTAGAAACCCCTTGGGTATAAATAGCCTTCTCTCGTGTTTGCTGAGGCAGATTGCAAAGCACACACTGGGCAGGGCGGGCCTTGGCTGGGATGAACGGCCTCGGGCACGGCACTCGTGTATCCCACTGAGCCGGCCTGGAGCAGCTGCACCCTGCCCTCGGAGTTTATTCCAGTTTGATTCCGGTCTGGAATCAAATCCCAAGGCCAGAACTCTCAGGGATTCCACCCTGCCGCGGCCCAACCACGGGTCTGACTGCCCAGCACCTTCCAGCTGCCAGCGGAGCGACCCCAACCAGCAGCGTAACACAGACTTAATTAACCACTTTATTAATCAGCCAAGCACTTCCACGACCTCTGGGCACCGCCCACCTGGGTCAGACTCTTGTCTCACACAAAAGAACCTCTGTAGTCCTGAGTGTCTATTAACTGCAGCGACCCCAGGCAGTGTTTGTTGAGCTAAAGTTCACATGGCAGAGCTCCGGGGGAAATCCATCTCCATGTTCGGCGGGAATGCAGCATCCCAGCAGCTCCGCAGCTCTGGGGATCCCACAGGCCAAGGAAATCAATCAATATATTCCCCTCAAGAATCTGAGTTCCTCGGGCGTGCAGGCACACGTGGGTGTTTTACCCGCAAGAGAAATCAAAACACGTGCAGGAGGCACGTCCCTGACTGCTGCAATATACACAACTCCTCCCGTAATTCATAGGAATATTTAGGGATAGCGAGCTGCTGTAATAATGAATTCATGCAGCAGCGTGAATATCTAAAAAAATACCCCAAAATATTGCAAGACTGCCAAAAAAAAAGTGGTTTAGTGGGGCTCAGTTTGGTTTAGTGTTTAACAGGCAGCAGAGTGCCACGCTTGGGGGAGGCAGCAGCAGCTTGTCCTGGGGAACCTCAGCTTTTCAGTGCTCAGATTTGGGGGTAATCCACCCCAAAGCCCAGACCTGGGTATGGCTCTAAATCAGTTATGAAATTAATCCTATAAAATACCTTACATGGAAAGCTTTGACAATTTCCCGTTAGCAAACCTTTATGTATATGCAATGTACATCCTTTATGTACAGACTGGTCCTGGAGGGGCCAGTTTAAAGAGCAGAACGCAGTAATCTATAGCATTTTCCCACATTCCAACTTTTTTGGAGCGTGGTGATCCCTAAGCCAGCAGTTTTGCAGCCTTAACAGCCTCGGTGATGACTCTTATTTACTGCCCTCTCCGAAGGTGTGCTGGCAGAGCCTTTGGGCCGGGATCCGATGGGAATTCCGGGTGGAATGCCCGGGTTTGGACGGAAAAAGCGCGGGAAGGCTCCTGCGGGGCCGCTCTCCCTCACTGCGGGCCGGGCCCTCAGGGCGGGGGGGGCGGACGGAGCCGCCGCCTCTGATTGGCCGAGCCCCTCAGGAGGCGTGGTCACAGCGGGACCAATCCACCTCTCGCCGGAGGGGGGGTGGAGCGCTCTCCCCGCGCAAATGGTACAGCCCAAACCGAGCCCTTTGGCCGGGCCGTTACCAGCGCCCGCGCGCGCTCAGGCAGGACCCACAGCGGGCTGCCCGCGGCACT